>JAODAL010033356.1:0-45672 GCA_025379985.1 Phyllomedusa bahiana
TGACCTACATACTTTTTTTCTTTGTCCATGTCTCCCCTCATGCTGCTGCTGTGGCTTCTGCCGTGACCTACACACTGTCATTGTGCCACTGTCTGACCTCATGCTGATGCTGTGGCTGCTCCATGAACTACACACTGTGTCATTGTGCCACTGTCTGACCTCATGCTGTTGCTGTGGCTGCTGCCGTAACCTCCACACTGTGTTTTGGTGCCACTGTCTGACCTCATGCTGCTGCTGGGGCTGCTGCAGTAAACCTCCACACTCTGTCATTGTCCCACTCTGTGGCCTATTCCTTTTTTTTTTGCCACCTCCAGAATGTCATTGTGCCACTGTCTGACCTCATGCTGCTGCTGAGGATGCTGCCGAGACCTACACACTCTGTCATTGTTCCACTGTCTGCCCTCATGCTGCTGCTGTGGCTGCTTGCCTTTGACCTACACACTTTTGTCGTTGTGCAACTGTCTGACCTCATGCTGTGCTGTGGCTGTTGCCGTGACCTACACACTGCGTCATTGTGCCACTCTGTGGCCTATTCCTGTTTTTGCCATCTCCAGAATGTCATTGTGCCACTCTCTGACCTCATGCTGCTGTGGCTGCCGCCGTCACCTCCACACTCTGTCACTGATGTTGCCACCTGAGCCCTCAGCTTGTTTTTTTCCAGCTGTCGCTCGCATAACTTTATCAGGCTACATTCCCTCTTCAGTTTTTTGGTCAGTTTTGCCCTCTAAGTGCCCAGGGAATTTTATAGTGAATCGATTCTAAGAGCGTCGGCAGTCATGTGCGTGTCATACTAAAACACAACATTGTATGAAGACCAAACCAAGCTCCCTCTGCATATTTAAGCACGGAACAACGTTCTACAGCACCCTGCAGGCTCTGTGCAGCCTGGAAATAGCTGTTTTTTAACGTGATTCGTGCCGAAGTAATTCGGAACGAAGTTATTTTTTGCCAAGAAATTCGGCGACGTGAACGAAACGAATTTCAGGAAATTCGCCCATCTCTATATATAATCCAAAGACATATTGTGATTTGAATAAACCAGTGCATTTTGAGTCATGTGACCCTTACTTATGGCAAGAGTAAGGGTCACATGACCCAAAACGCATTGGTTTATCTGACTCACAATGTGACTCCAATGTCTTTGGATTGTTCAATTTTTTAACATGGAGAAATAAATTGTGATACATTTCTACTGCACTCATCCTCACTTCACAAAATTATGGCAGATATATGGATTAGTAATCGCACCACGCATCACCCATCAATAGGATTCCTCCGTATCCAAATGTGCATCACAACATACAAGCGATAGGTGGGTATACTTTGTAAACAACGTATCATTTATTGCACTAGGTTAGTAACAATTAAAAAGTTCATCCAGAGCAGGTACTTGCGTTACAGCAGTGTTTTATGTATGTGGGCGAAACTGTCCTGGAAAGTCCATCACTGATATCCATGTGCCACGTTCGGGCATAGCGTCTCCTTCCCGGAGCTGGCTGATGGACAGGCGGGGCAAGAGACTGCGGGGCCCATGGATATCAGTGATGGACTTTCCAGGACAGTTTCGCCCACATGCATAAAACAAATTATACCCACCTATCGCTTGTATGTTATACTGCACTCATCCTATCTGCCTCTACCTCCTAGTCTGGAAGCTGTTTTTTTTGTTTTTGTTCCTGGTATCCTTGAAGTTGGTTTTCCTCTGCCGTGCTACACTTGGGGAGTTTTCACTACAATGAGAAGGTGAGCTGATTTTCTTCTTCCTTGGTTCATATACATGTACTAGTTTGTAGCATATGTATGTAGACATTGTTCACCTCAATGCATACATCCAGCAATTCAACCCTGCATAGATAATAGGAAAACACCGGTCTAATCTTAAAGGGGTTTTGTCACTACATTGATTAGCTGCAAACATGAAGGCTATAAAGACTATTACCAAGCACATTGTTTTTCTGCTCTATCAACTCTAGCCAGGATGGTGACATCACTCCCAGTGGTGTCTTTTTAGCAGCGTGGGATCTTAATTACCTTTGTTACTGACAATCTTTAACCCTTTAGAGCTAGGTAGCCTTGTGCCTTTTTACTAAGATCCCTCCATCACCATTGTCCCTCCAACAGGTCCAGTTAGGAAAAACAGAGCTGGTATGTTGTAGAACTATCCATAGCCTGAACAGGAAGTGGCAGTCTGAAGCTGTCTGTTTGAAGCAGGCTATGTTAAGCAACATGGTGAGAAAACTGCCTTAAATTCATTATCATCCAATTGCCACATAAACTTTTCAATTCTGTTAAAGACCCTGTCATATGAGTTATACATCATCAATATATCTCAAGTTGTGTACTTGGTTTATAGTTTGGCCATTATCTCTGTGAAAAAAACTATTTTTCCCAAAAACTTGAAGGGACATTCGTATCCTTAAAGTCAGGAAGGTTTGAGGTCAAAAGGAATTTCAAAGGTTCCAAAAGGAAATCCCAAATGTAGCTTGGCCAGCTGGTGACACACAAGACGAACTAAACAGCTTCAATCATATCATGATTTCTTACCGTCGTGTACAGAGATTCAGTATCTACTGTCGCTAAATACACAACTGGTTCCAGGTCATCTGTTGGGTCCTTCACATAGGAATGTAGTATAATGTTGCACCGTGTTAGCCATAGAAAATAGTAGAAGAGTGAAGAAATCAGGCGATACCTTTTAGAGGCTAACTGACTCAGTTAGCCTCTAAAAGGTATCGCCTGATTTCTTCACTCTTCTACTACATAGGAATGTAAACATTTCACTAACAATTTTAGTATATCACAAGGCATTATGGGAAAGGAGTCTTGTGATATGCAGATGCAAAGATGTGATATGCAGGTGCAAAAAGGCAATTTCGAATCTCCACACACCTATATAGGTGCTCTCCCTAAGGAGAGATCTTCCCTTTCTAACAATTTTAGTGAAATTTTACAAACAGGGTTAAACATTTCCTCTATGCCCAACATAATCATATAGCCCTAAGAATCAGACCAATTTTTTTTTATCTTGATTTCACAATTATTTCATCTAACACTTTTTTTGGAATTATGCCCAAGGTAAAGGCCCCATTTTTCCCACACAGGGTTTAGGGTAATGTATTTATCAGATTATGTGACTTCTCATAATGTGATTGAAGTTATTACAGGGCTTCCCTTTGTTTAAGTGTGACATTATCCTGTTTTTGTTTTGAGGGATTTCCATTTCAAAACATAAAAAATAGGTTTGGGGGTATTTTGTCAAGTTTTGTAAAGTTGATTGTGGAAAAAAACCTTGTGCATCTGACATCTGTTTCTTAACTAAAAATTCAAAAATAAATACTATATGTCTTTCGGTCAAACTCTTCAATTCGTCATTAATTGCTTCCCAACATGCAACTTCTTCAAAATCAGTTCATGAGAAAAAATCTGTATATCCTTCATGGTTGTGATAAAAATCAACATATCACTTGGTAATAAAAAAAAATTACCTCTTATTTAATACTTTACAGTGTGCATAAGATAGGCAATAATAAGAAGAATTACTTTCAATTTGTTTCCTTTTAATTTTTTTCTTGTCATTAGGGAGGTCAGTTTCTGTTTGCCCATCTGTCTTCCTCTGTCCTTATGTGAATGATTAGCTCTTTGATTAATACCACCACCATTCTTCCTTCTATCATTCACTCTGTGAAGTCGCTCCTATTGCAGAAAACCCGTGTCCAGATCTTCCAGCTTGACAGGCCAACTAGTATTTCATTTTATTTTTTAATTCTTTCATTTCTTCTACAATGCCCACCGATAGTGTCTGGTTTAACTGGAGCAATGACTCTTAGAAACATTTGGTACAATTGTTTGCTAATTTCTACCACCGCGTTTTAAACTCTTCATCTGTCACTATGAAAGATGGAAACATAAGCAGTTGTACTGTTCAGCAGTATTGGCAAACATCCACAGAGCAGAGAGAAAAAGTAAGTAAACCTCTGTGTTCATGACTTTTCCAAAAACGAATTGCCAAAATGTATTGTAATTAATGAGATTTGAAAACCCCTTAATGATCAGTCTCGTACTGTCTTTAGATGGCGGCGGGCCGTGTTCTCTGTCTGCAGACATGGCTGCCTTTAGAGGCCTATGTGACACCAAGAGCCGCAACTTCGCTCTTCCTAGAGCAGTCTCTGTTCATGACAGAGGTCAGAGGAAGCCCCTGATTCCCTTTGGTTTACTCTGTGATTGCCCTGGTCTGTGACCGCACCATAATCAAAGGGGAATCCCCTGCTCCATCGGGTCACTGGGTCCCAGTGTCTGATGGATCCTAAGGCATGTCTGTACAGTCAGCCCTATGGACCTAGAGTAGCTCCAGGGCTGTCTGCATAGTAAGCCGGCTTTCATGGCACTCTGTGTGTTGTCCTGACAGCAGCCTATGTCATACTGACACAGAATGTAATATATTAGCACACAAGTATGTTAATAGAGTGTAAAAAAAGTGTAAAAAATAGCTTTCCCTCAATGGTACAAAAAGTAAAAAAAACAAAAACATAAAGAAGTGTGAAAAATATAAATAAAATGAATAAAAATAAGTAATAAAAAAAAAATAGTGTACATACATTACACATTAAAAAACAAACCTACACATATTAGGTATTCACACAACTGTAATGACCAATAGAATTAGTCTAATAGGTTATTTAGTTTGAAATGTGAACGGTGTAAAAAATAATAATAAAAAAAAAAAATGCAGAAAAAAACACTTTCTTGAGTTCATGCTACAATTTTTTTCAAAAAATAGTATGCAGTAATTTATATGTAAACTTAAACTACATCCCTGGAAAATGCAACTTTTCCCACACAAAACAAGTCCTCATAAAACTGCATCACTGAAAAATACAAAGTTAGGACTGTTGAAACGCAGGGAGGCAAACACTGATAAATTTAGCTGGTCATTACGGCCTTTGTTTAAGGTGTTAATGTGATCATGCCTCAACGAAAACAACTTTCAGAAGCCCTCAGAAAACATATTATAGAGATACATGAAACTTTGCTAAAAGCTGGGTTTATATTAGTCTAAAAGATCACAGAAAAATGGGACTTAATTTACTCAAAAACACATCAAGGCCACATTTAGAGCTCAATAGCTGGACAATAGACTGAACCATGTAGGAGGCAACACAAGCCCCTGTGCTACTTGGGAAAGGTAAAACAGATACAGATATGTATGAGGGGGGTGGTTGCTCGTATTATTGCATATAAGTGATAGAAAGGGTGCCATTTATACAGATATGTGTGGTGTACTCCTCATACATAGAAGGCGTGTGTATGGTTGACTTATCAGTATTTTTGCATTTGAGCAATCTCCCAATGTATTATACTGTGGCTTTTTTGCATACTGTTGTGAAATGGTACTTATTTAATATGATGTTTTTATTATTTAATTGCTCCCCTTGTGGAGGGGTGCGTGAGCTTCTGCTCATTAATTATTTGCACCTGCTTTACCTTTCCCAAGTAGCACATGGGTTTGTGCTACTTCCTACTGGGCTCAGTCTATTGTCCAGCCATTAAGCTGTAAGTATGGCCTTGTTGTGTTTTTGTTTATATTAGTCTACAGCAAGACAAGGGGCCCTATGTATGAAAACTTTCTAGCAGTAAGACTGGCTATTACTATATGTCAAATACACATGTTTGGCGCATTACTAATGCTAATGTTTGTTATCTGTTACGTCTAGCACATAAAGTATTCCTGGGTTCATTCCAGCTTTGTAACGGATGTTGCCTGTGCATTTCTCAGTGTACTATTTCCTCTAACAAGGCAGACCCTACTAGGCCCCTCACCATCACAAGTCTGTATGGTTTACCACCCCCATAATTGTAAGGTTAATAATATCAACATCAACTGTAGACCACTGTTTAATCTAGACACTTGAGGCGACATGTATAAATGGGGTTGTGCTATTTTCTACACCAAAAACTTGATGTAGCCCTGTTCTATAGATGTATAAACAGTTGTTTGCCAAAACTTGTGCCAGGCACGGCACTTTTGAATGCACAAAAGATGTGCTATACTATGCATCAAAGATATGCTATGCTATGTAAGCCATACCACACGCCAGATTTATGAACCCACATACGACAGGTTCCTACATAGGGTCATATGTATGAACCTGTTTAGGACTAAAACTTACTTTTTTGCCCATGGATCACTATGGGCAAAAGAGTGAGTTTTAGTTCTAAACAGTTTCATACATGTGACCCATAATGTCACATTCTACACTCCTCTATATCAATTTAGAACTGACGTGTTGTTGCCAAGTTTCTTACATGTCGCATCTGTTGTTAAGATGTTATTAATGCGGCTTGAATTACCACCTTTGGGGTATTGCAATCTATAATTTGACTACTTTTACTGTAAAGAATCCTTTCTTATAACTACCATGGAGATCCTATGAGAAAAAAATTGTGTTATGTTCAAATGCATTCTGTAATCCAGGGATATTCTTTGTTTACTAGTTTTATTTTAGTTAACAATAAAATGCCACATGGTTGTACCACGTATAATATATTTAATGTCTATAGCTTAGTTATATTCTGAGTTTTACGTTCTATTAATGAGAACCATTAACGACCTTAAGAATTATAATATGAAATCCTTATCTTGACTTGCATATATTAATGAAAATAATTTGAATATCCTTCCAAGATTCTTATACTGTGTTTGTTTTCAGCTATCTCTATCAATTCTTCTCCTTGCTTCTTCTAACAGTTTTCATCTGCTGTGCGTCATTTTTTTTAGGGGGATCCATACAACCTAAAATAACATTAGATGTATTTTGCATACCCAAGCAATTGTGCTTATGTACATAATTTCAAATTGTATCAAGTGGCAGTTTTGGTCAGACTAATTGACTCATTTAATAATATAGTTTTAAAACAATGCGTAAAGCTAGAGGTAAGTTTATTATCTTCCATCCTGAGCTCTGCCATCGGAGATCTTTTATCCAGGGACTTTGGTTTGCTAACACATAGGGGTATTACTTCAAGGCAGTTGATCTATCCTCCTCCAAGGGCCCTTTGACTCAAGTTTTTAATAATTCAACTACACTGCTAGCATTTAATACATTGTGTTTCCTTCAATGAAGTGATTCTGATGGATATTGTCTTTGCCAGCTGGTTTCTCCCACTGTAGATGTAGACTTATTTTAGGCAATTTGTAAGTCCAGTGGAGGTGGTTGTCATAGATCCAAACATTTTTAAACTCCATCTCATATCCATCAGGAAAGATCCATCCATCTTTATCAGGCGAAGTCTCCTTTTGAGGATTTTTTGCTTTTTACTTCTCCTACAAGAGTACTTTTTAAAATTATGGTATTTTTAAAAACCTGTTTTTGATAGGACAAACATATTTTACTGGGCTATGGGAAAGAGAATTTAAGCCATTCCGGATGAGGAATGGCATCAAATGTTCACTCTGATGCACAAGATGCCAATGATAGCTCATGCTTAGGAGAAAAATAATAAATAATATCATAATTGTACAGAGTACCAGCTGTTCTCCATAAGATTTTTTTTCTTGGTATCGCAAAACAGACACTGGCTCTATCCTAACTATTTGGTGGAGCTGCCTGAAGCTTAAACTTTTTTGTGATATGTGACTTTTAGATCTGTAGCTCAGTTTTGGAAGGTCAGTTGTAGATTCTGCTCACATCTCAGGACCTCTTCCAGTTTTTTAAAAAAGGGTCATTTACAAATTTTTTTGTTTGGAGCTCAATGATTTCTAGACATTATAAATGAATGACTGAGGAATGGGTTTCTGAGATTAAACAGCTAATAAAACAGATAGTGGCTGGAGATGCTGGTAGGTACAATAGGCCTTATGTATGAAAACTGGCTATCAATAAGACTGTCTTTGTTGTCCGTAACAACCAATCAGTGCTCAGCTTTTATTTTATAGAGTGCTCTGGGAAAATAAAAGCTGAGCTCTAATTGGTTCTATGGGCAACAAAGACAGTCTTATTGATAGCCAGTTTTCATACATAAGGCACAACGTGTTTTCGAGTGTCTGGTCATCCTGGCTTGACTTTCTCTCCAGCCCTGATTTTGGGGCATGGTCTCAGTAAGTGGTGGAAGATTTGTCATCCATATAATTTGCCCTTCTTAGCTGGATGGTCCTCCTGATTTCAGAGGGATGAAAATATAATAAAATTTGCGCTATTTTTTTTAAAAATTTAATTTCTTGTCCATTTCTTTCCTGCTTCATCTCTCCCTATTCCTAATGGTGTTGTGTTGGGTAATTTCTCTCTGGTCTACGACCCCTATATACTTCTATACAACTTATCTTTTACTGACTTTTTGATAAAGGTTTGTTGAACAAAATGTCACATTTCATAAGTCACCTATACCTACTGCATATATGTTGGAGGCTGTAGATGTGTTACAAATAAGCGTGTTATTTTTTGCATCATAAAACCCTTGAGTGCAGTCAATTTGGTATTATATAATGGTGTTGTGAGACATTTGTGACAGTTCAATGTACTATAAATGTAATCCTACTTCAGAGATTTGCCTGATATGAATTTTACTTGCAATAATACCATAATGCTATGTTTACTTGTATAATACTTACCTTTTTGGACTGCTTATGTGTTTTACACTTTTTACACAATGTGATTACCCTTCAGTCAAAAGAGTAAAAAAAAATGTCCATGGCTTTGTAAAACAAAATCACTGAGCTTGCATTCCCCATTGTATAAGGTCGCTGCATATGGTTGTGCCATGTGAATGGGCACTTACATACAAGGAATATAAAACGCCAGTTCAAAATAGCTGTATAAGTATTCTGAGGGTTTCATTATCTCTCTTGCTACTTGTGCAAAAAAATGACTTAACAGGCCACTGGGTTGTGCACTGTACACTTACACTGTAGACAGATGCTGATTGCAATTTAATTGCAGGTGAATGAGTCACTCAAACATTACATAAATTGCCTTCCTAATGCATGCAGATACTACAAAATCGGCAGAAAAGAAAAGGGTGAGAAATTAAATGTAACATTTCCTTTTTATTAACCAATAAAGAATAATATTAACTTGCTCATATACTCTGCTTAAATTATTTTTATAGGGGGTTCACCCCCCCTACCTGGAAATGTATGCACTGTAATATAGTAGAAAAATGGTATAACTTGTTAGCAAATGTGGCCAAAATGCTGATGCTGTGCTTTCAAGATCTTTACATGGGTAAAGAAAAGGATGTGCTCCTGTATATTAGAATGGGAAAAAAAATTACAAAATATGTCTCTCCTACACTACGCCAATTAGCTGAAGCAATCTTATCTTAATAGATAAATCTTTTGTTTCTTATTTTAAATACAAAACTAAGCACAAGTCTACATTTAGCTTTTAATAACTCTTCTTAGTTCCTCTCACAAAAACATGCATATGTTTTAATATCCAGAGATGCAAGCATATTCCATTTTTATTTTAAAGATGGTAAATTTTGCTTAAGTAAGCTAGGTTACTTTATAGCATACACACTAAATTATTTCTGTACACTGGTCATGGTTCTTGAAAAAGTGTATTAAGCACAAATTGTATCCATAATCTGTAGTGTTTATCTGTCCTCTGAGATTACTATATATTAAAATGTTCCATCAGTGTTAAACCACATACAAAACTGTGCAGAGTGAAGCTAAGACAAGCTGCCAGATTCTCATCCAGTGTTGGACTCGGAGTGTGTGGGGCCCCCCAGTGGAGATGATTCTTGGAGCCCAGTGAAGTTGAATCTTGGGGTCCACCAGTGGAGTTGATTCTTGGGGCCCACCAATGGAGTTAATCTTCGGGGCTCGCCAGTGGAGTTGATTTTTGGGGCACATCAGTGGAGATGATTCTTAGGACCTATCAAATAGTTACTTTACTTACATACAGCATATGACCTTTCTTTCTTTCTTTTTCTGCATTGCTCCATTGTCACGGGTGTCCCTGCGACCCCTGTGTCGGGCCGCAGGCACACCCGCACCCCAGCGGCGTCTCCCGCTGCGAGCCACGACGCGACCCGACCCTTCGGGCCCGGGCGCCTCGCAGCTCTGTTTCACTTACCTATCCCACGTCATTGGCGCGTGCTTCTGCAGCCAGCCGGCCGGGCGCTTGCCCCCTAGCTGGCGCACGTGGTACTGCAGCTCAATTTAAAGGGACAGCGCTGGTGATTGGACTCACCAGGCGCTGACCCTATTTAAGCCCTTGCGTCTCCTCATCCACCTGCCAAATTGTTTAGTGCACTGTTCTTGAGAGAAGCTTTCGCCATTGTGTTTTCGCATTTACTCTGGTGTACCGCTCCTCCATGCCTCCGTCCTCGATCGACGAACCATTGCCGCCTGTCCTGACCATCCTGCCCTGTCACCTCGACTACGAGCCTGCTTTAAAGTTTGTACACGCCAAAACCTCGGCCCGCCACCACAGCAAGTCAACCGTCCAGGGGTAGCGACCTGGTAGCAATTCGCCGCAACAAGTCCATCCCTCTTTGTGGCGGGCTATGGTGAAAACCGGACCTACTTAGACTCCGCTCTCCCTGGCGTGGCTAACACCATCGTTGTGGTGGTGCAGAGGATCCACATCCTCGGTTTGCCTACGAGTAAGCCGATCCTGACATCCGTGAAAAGCAGTCTCTAGTCAAGAGTTAACTTCTAACATTCCATACAGAGACAGAGGTATTGGGTTGTACAATGAATAAACAGTATTCTTCAATGGAGCCAGGGTGGGTTAAAAAAAATCCGCATGTCAGGCTGGGGGCACCCCTGGACTGCTGGTGGATACTCACCTCGCTGTGCTTCTGCTCCACTGCACTCCTCCATCGGCTAGTGCACGCATCCACGCTCCTTAGGGTGTGCGCGCCGAGTGTGTTCCTGTCTTGCCATGTTCCTGATCCGTTGTTATGTCTTCTGACTATGAACCTTTGCTGCCTGCTCTTACCTTCCTACCTGTCCCCAACTATGAGTTTGCTTCACGATTCGGTACCTCACTGCCATCACAAGCAATTTGCATCAGGGATAGCGACCCAGTAGGACTCCCACTGTAGCAAGCCCACCCTGCAGGCTCTGGTGAACACCAAAACCTACTTAGATTCTGCTCCCAGGTGTGGTTTCTACCATCACTTGCAGTGGTCCAGAGGATCCACTACTCCAGCCGTTACAATTGCCATATATTGGAAATGGATGTGAATGTAAAGGAAAAAGTGTCACAACCTCCTATAATGTCATTCAAAAGATGCAAAAATCTTCATGATCATTTAGTAAAACGTAGGTAAGTAAACAAAAGTAATAACTGGTTAAGTGATTTAACTCCCATAGGTAACCATAAATGTGAAAGTTGCTCGATATGCAAACAAATGACTGTGGATAAAATTATGAAGATTGGCGCTCTACAACACAAAGTTAGAGAATTAATAACGTGCCATTCAGACTATGTAGGCTATGTTCTATAGTGTATTTGCAGTTATTACTATATAGGTAAAACAATTTGTCCACCACATAAATGTATTATGGAACATATATACTCTGTAAGAACAGGTAAAGGGGCTCCGAGATTTATAGCACATATGCATGAAGTTCATAGAAGTGATACATCGAATATTTTCTTTGCAGGACTTCAAAGGATATATTCCCCTAAAGATCGTACCGATAGGAATACTACGCTTTTACAATGTGAATCAAGATAGATCCCTCTTTCCACTGCTCTGGGACCTATAGGACTAAATGATAGAAACAATCTCTCATCCTTTTTATAAACATTTTTGTAGTGATGTTGTTCAGTTGTAAAAATGCTATTTTGTTTGTCTGAGGGACTGTTTGGTGCTGATCTAATTTTCTAATGATTATATATATATATATATATATATATATATATATATATCTCAAAATGTCATGTCTTCACTGTTGTCCATGAAAAGACATAGTACTATACATATAGATATATATAAATCTATATATGTAAAGTAGTCAGTGTACAGCTTTTATTGTAAATCTCAACACACACCCATCAATGTCTAATCTGCTGGCAACAAAAGTGAGTACACCCCTAAACGAAAATAGACAAACTAAAGTGTCTTGTACTTTGTCTGACCACCATTATTTTCCAGCACTGCCTTAACTCTCTTGGACATGGAGTTCACTAGAGCTTCACAGGTTGCCGATGGAATCCTCTTCCACTTCTCCATGATGATATGATGAAGCTTTTGCTACAAAGCAAAAAATATGATAGTGAAAGCTTCAGGAGAAGGAGCCAAGACATATAAAGTAGCTCTTGGTCCCTTGCCTTACTGGTTTGTACACCTGTGGTCAATACATGCTTGCCAATTCTCACAAGTTGTCTAGGAGACTTCTGGAAAAAGGGAAGCTCTCCTGAGCTCCTGTAAGGGCTGGTTCACACGGCTTATTCAAGCCGTAATTGCGGGACGGATTTCGCCTGCAATTCCACCTTGAATAAGGGGCGGGGCGGAGACGCTGCCCGCCGGCCCCATAGACATGCATTATCCACGGCGCGTATCCTGCCAGGATAATGTGCATGTCACTTTCTCCCCGCCCGGCGTATTCGCGGAGCGGGGAGGAGAGACAGAATTCACAGTTCTCTATGAGAACTGTGGATTACCGTAATGGCTCGGCAACGGATTCCCAGCCTATGCAGCGCAGTACGGCGCGCAATATGGCTCCAATCCGTCCCTGAAATAAGCCGTGTGAACGGCCTTTAAGAGTTGACAAGTTTTCCATGTGGCCCTGGGTTGGTGTGGGCTTCAAAGCTTTGCCTGCATCATTGACAATGTGATGCAGTTGATATTTATGACACATCTCATTGATATATTATAGATGGAAAAATTCCCTTTATGAAAAAAAACATATTTGCTGGAGATCTTTTACAATGCTTTATTGGTCAACTGATTGTAGAAGGTTTGCTTGTAAGAAATAGTTCCAGCCAGATACTAAGCTATAAATATTAGCAGCTGTACCCAGGTCCTAATTCTGTAGGAAGAAGCTAAAGATTTCCTTAACACATAAGAAGACACCAGTATTATAAACAGCACATGGTATGTGAAAAACCTTATTGCAAATTTCACACTGGAGCCAAGAGCATTTTAAAGGTATTGTCCACTTGTAAACAAATTAAGCTCAAATGGGATTAGGGTGGGCAAAAAACAAGAAATACAGTGATACCTCAATGTAGCCCACACCTGCTGCTCCAGGACTTGCTGGCAATCCACTTCTCTTTGCTTTTGGATTCTCGTCTCAAAATAATGTAGGGGCTCACACTCCATTCACTTGCAAAAAATCATGAGCTTTTCCTGTGTATGGGGACAATAACATAAAAATGTTGCCCCATTTCAGCTCATCGTGGACAACTCCTTGAGTGGATACCCTGTTTAATCGTCTGAATGCAAATTAGATCTTTTAATAAGTTCCTTTAACATACAGCAAAGAGAAAATTTAAAAAAGTGAGAGGCATATTTATTAGTTTGCTCCTTGTTTTTGATGAGTATCTGGGTCATATACTCTGAATATAGGCATGGCTTTGTTGAGTCCTAATTAGTGTTGAGCGATTTTTATCGACAAAGTTGAAATCGGCAAGGTTTTTATGGTGATCGAAATTTCCAGATCATGCTATAATTAAGGAATAAAATCTGTGCATCACTAATAAGATCGCGTCTTTTTCTATTTCGGCGCTTCCGTGTGAATTTTGGGCGGCCAGCAAATGAATTACCGAATAGAGCAGGTGAGATATGGGTGCGACGTCATGACTGTGGGATGTGTATGTTGCGACAGGCTGGAAAAACACATGACCTCGTTTTAACATAAACAGCGTTTCCTGGGGTTTCAGTCCACAGTGTCTCACAGCATCTCATAGGGATACGGGACCTGCGCTCTGCCTGTTGGCCAAACAGCTCCGGCAAATTAGTCTATTGTCTGCACAGCAGAAACCACTACTATTACTGTACCTCCAATATTAGTTAGATTAGAGAAATTTTGAAGATTTTATGTAATAGCTAGAGAATTTTAAAAGCAGCATCACCGCTGTAAATCACGGCGTGGTGAGCGGAGGGGGGGGGGGTCGGCGGGCGAACACAGACAGCTCTATCTATAAAGGAACCACTGGATAAAGTTCACCAAGACTTAGTGAAGACATGGTAGTGGAATCTCTTTATTTATTAAACAGTTTGCTATTGAAATATATTCCAGGATTATGGGCAGTCCTGAACTTATATTGGATAAAACAACATTTCTAGTAACTGCAGGTCTATTTGTTAGCTGGAAAACTCCACTTTTATTATCAGTATACATTTCAGATAGGTGTTCAATTTTACCCATTACACCTGTGACTGTTGATCTATCCACCTTGCACTTAAATTACAATCCGCAATCTTGTAGACAGCACAGTTTTTGTTTGACCAAAAATAACCGAGTATCGTACGAAAACATCACAGTTACGTGTTTTTTACTTCGCGCACCCAGCACCTGTTCCATTGACGCAGGCATCTACGGAAATCTTAAAACAGCATTTCTATATCACCACAGGTGAATTGAAAGGTGCAAAAATACCGTTTATTATAAATCAAAACATAACAGTTTACGTTGTTTTTTGACATTTGCACACCCAGCCACTGTTTCCATTGACGCAGCATCTACGTAAATCTTAAAACAGCAAATCTATATTCACCACAGTGAATTAAAGGTGCAAAAAATACAGATTATTATATATCAAACATAACAGTTACGGTTGTTTTTTGACAATTGCACACCCACACCTGTTCATTGACGCAGCATCTACGTAAACTCAAAACAGCAATTCATATTCACCACAGGTGAATGAAAGTGTGCAAAAAAATACCTTTATTATATCAAAACATAACCAGTTACGTGTTTTTTTGACTTTTGGCGCACCCAGCACGGTTCATTGACGCAGCATCTACTAAAATCTTAAAACAGCAATTCTATATTCACCACAGGTGAATTGAAAAGGTGCAAAAAAAACCGGTTTATTATAATCAAAACAAAACCAGTTACGTGTTCTTTTTGACCATTTGCACACCCAGCACTGTTTCATGACAGCGGCATCTACGTAAATCTAAACAGCAATTCTAAATCCACCACAGGTGAATTGAAAGGTGCGAAAAAAATAACGTTTATTATATCAAAACATAACAGTTAACGTTTTTTTGGACTTTTGCACACCCAGCACTGTTCATTGACCAGCTATCACCTAAATCTTAAAACAGCAATCTATATCAACCACAGGTGAATTGAAGGTCAAAAAAATACCGTTATATTATATCAAAACATAACAGTTACGTGATTTTTTCGACTTTTGCACACCCAGCACGTTTCATTGACGCAGCATCTACGTAAAATCTTAAAACAGCAATTCAAAATTCACCACAGTGAATTGAAAGGGCAAAAAATAACAGTTTATTATATCAAACATAACAGTTATGTGTTTTTTTTTTGGATTTTTGCGCACCCAGCACTGTTCATTGACCGCAGCATCTATCGTAAATCTTAAAAAAAGCAATTCTATAATTTTTTTATCCCCCACCCACAGGTGAATTGAAAGGTGCAAAAAATACCGTTTATTATATCAAAACAAACAAGTTACTTGTTTTTTGACTTTGCATCACCAGCCACTGTTCATTGAACGCAGCAATCTACTAAATATTAAAACACAATTCTATAGTCCCCCACAGACGTGAACTTGAAAAGGTGCAAAAAATACCGTGTAATTAATAACGAAAACATAACAGATACGTGTTTTTTTTACTTTTTGCGCACCTAGCTTTGTTCATGACGCAGCATTCCACGTAATCCTTAAAACAGCATCTATAAAGTCCACCACAGGTGAATTGAAAGGGCAAAAAAATACCGTTTAATTATACCAAAACCATACCAGATACGTGTTTTTTGGACTTTTGCCCAGTCTCAAGATTTGTTATAGACACCTTGCATTTAAATTTAGAATCAGCAATTTTGGTTTTGATTAGAGGGATTTGAGAAAGCTTTGATTTTGCCATCATTTAATAGAGATTTTTCCAAAACTATTCCATACCTTCTCAAAATTTTTTATATTTCGTGAACATAGGAGCGAAATGCAGGTTGGTAAGCGAGCAAAGAGGGGGGATAGCACATGAGGTAGAGGTACGGTAGAGAAGGTGCTCCTTCCATGCTGGCGACAACACGCATGCCAGCGGATCGTCGTTTGCAGACCGTCGCGGCCTGTCTTCTCGCTGGGTCTGGGCCCCTGTGAATCTAAGTAACGAACATCGCGCCAATCTGTCCTTCATTGGTTAATAGCAAACCTGCATCGTAGCATGTCTTACCTCCTCGTCCTCGCAGTCACGGCCACAAATGTCCATCATCAGCAACATCAGCTATCCCTCCAACATGAGCCAGCCCAAATGGTCAACTCGTGTACCCGACCACTGTTGATAATCCATTGTCCAAGAAGACCTCTTTGGATGTAACAAAATGCCGGTTGGGGTCAGAAGGCATGTTTTAAAAGATCAGGAGGGATGATTTTGTCTGCTCTGACAACCATTATACTGATCGCCATCAGAGGAGGTGAAGGAAGCCGGTCAATCGTCAAAAAGTCCCGGGCGGGGCGGCAACGCCTTGCAGTGCCCCTTGCTTGTAGCCTGCAGCTTCTGGATGCAGAAAGTCAGGACGACCAGTCAACCTGTGTCGATGACGATGATGATGACATCATTGCGGAGCCATCTGAGTCTTTTCCGCAGAATTTGCTTGCGAGCAGCTTCATCAGTGGAACGAGGAGGAAGACGATGGGGTAGTGTCAATAACGGGTCCCCCGCCTACAAAAAGGGAGAGGAGGCGTCGCCGAAGTCCGCTGATATGATTCCGCCAGCCTCGGACAAGCCAAACCCCCGATCCCGCTTATCGCCGTCAAAAAGGGTCCCAGGACCCTCTCAGAGCCTGGGCCATCCTTTGAGGCAAGCCTCTATCACCCAGCGATGCCCTCCCCCCCCCCCCCCCCCCCCCCCCCCCCCCCCCCGTCAAATCCGCCTTTATGCCGTAAACGCATAAGTAGAAGCAAGAACCTTAAGTGGTTAACCACCACCAACATTCTAGTCCACATGCAGCGAATGCATGAGTTGAAATGGAGGGAAACACTTGGCCAAAAAAGGCCAGACCGACGCCGGGCCTCCAAACACTGTAACACCCTTTGTCTCCACCTCCTCCTCCTCCGCCACCAACAAGCGTTCCTCAGCTGCCCATGGTCTCTCAGAGTCCATGATCAGGGGATCAAGCCTCCGCTCACCTCCAAACCCGTCGCCCGGTACCCACAAGCACCACCAGAGACCCATCCTACTCCTTCCCTCCTTCCGCCAGTTTGACGACCTGCACGCCGTACAGCGGCCAGTCCCTAGGCAGCCAGCCCTCTGTCTTCCAGGGTTTGGGAGCAGAAGAAACACTTTAACCCAAACCATCCAAAGCAAAATCCTGAATTGTCGGCATTGCCAGTGCTATTGGCTTGGAAATGATGCCTTTCCGACTGGAGGAAGCACAAATGGGTTCCGCCACGTCATGGCCCTCGCCTTACCCCCAAACCAATGTCCGAGCAGGCATTTCATTGCCAGAAAAGCCGTCCATCTTCCCTGGCCAGGCCACGTGTCATCTAAAAATTCAAGCCAGCGTTGTCTGCAATCTGTGTCCGAAAAGTCCATCTCACCACCGACACATGGACTAGTAAGCACGGCTAAAGGCCGCTATATCACTGAGACAGCTTCACTGGTGAGCTTGGGTGGATGTCTCTGGGGGTGACGTGGCTCTCAGGCTCGCGCACTCTCTTTCAAACCGCAGGGATGGTGCTGGGCTTCTTTCCCTCCCAAGGTCCAGTGGGGCATCACGTCCCAGAGACATCCTCTGGCCGTGATGAAAATTAATCTGCCTTGGAGACCATCCACACACAGGACACAGAGCTGTTGACGCACTAACAAACGAGACCGAGCGCTGGCAGAGTGACAAGAACCTTGTGCCAGGAAGGTGTTTGTGCGATAACGGGTGAAATCTGCTGGCCGCCCTTAAGATCGGAAGAACTGGAGCACCATCCCTTGCATGGCACATGTTCCCCAAAAAAATGGGGAACCTTGTCGTCCAGAAAATTTCTAAAGAGTCTACCCGGGTGTCTGGACTGGCCTGCTGAAGAGCTCGAGGTCTGAGTTCGCACTTCGCCATTTCGCCACACCTGCTTCGTCCCGCCTTGGCTGCGTTGCAGCGTCAGCTCTGGCCTCCCCGTCAACCGCTCATTGTTGACTGGCACCACGCGGAGATTCCACCCTCCACAATGCTCCAGCCGATTGTGGCAGCAGCGCAATGCCATTACGCAGTAACGAAGTGACACATGGCCTGACAAGCAGCGGCTACGACCTCGGGGTGTTGAACACCGAGAGTGGGAGGCAGGTGAAAGAGCTCTGCACGTCATCCATGCCAGTTTTGAAGAAAGCCACCAAATTGGGTCAGTTGCAGGGACAATCCCTTGTCAGCAATGAGCATTGTGGTGATCTTAAGTACTGGAACGATCGATGGACAACTCTGAAACAAGAGGTCCCGCCCAGTCGACGGAGGAGTAGACCGGACACAGATGCGGACACGGAGCATTTCTCTCCGTCATATCTCACCAAGCCCGACAGTTTCGACAAATTTCAATCGGTCCTTCATTAGGCAGTGTTCGGGGGTCCAGAGCTAGTGCAAGGTGGCGCATCCAGCTCTCAGGGTGCATCCTCATCTCAGGCAAGTCAGGGACTGTGTTGAAGCTGTGCCGGAGGCAGCGGAGTGAGGAGGAGGAGGAGGAGGTATTCCTAGACACCAGATGTTACCGACGTCCCTGCCCTTGGGAAAGAGGTTTGGCGCGAATTTGAGGCGGAGGAGGAAGTTGAGTGAAGATCATTTTGCTATTGCCGCCCTCGAACCCAGAGGCTTGGTAAATCAAGGCACCATCTCTCACATGGATGCTTGGAATGCTCCTTTACCTCCAACTTGATCCTCGCATTAAGGCCATCAAAATGAACAACAGTTACTCGGGTGACTGGGTGGCCACCCTCCTGATCCCGGTACAAAACAAAAATCAGCACTTTCCTTCCACCCAACCCAAAACGAGACGTAAAATGCAGGAAATGGAGACCTTGCTGATTGATCAACTGGAGACATCTGTATGCGTCTGCTTCACGTTCCCCAAATGTCACGGTGGAACAACATCACGACGTGACAGCAGTAGAGGTGCCAAGTAGGCGTAGCGGCAGCAGCAGGCAAGGCGGCAGAAGCCTAATTGGGTGACCCTCTGGCAATCTTTGTTTACCACCTCACCAACGCATGCAATGCAGGGGCACACCATCCAACCACACAGAGATCCGCTTAAGATCATGGTGCACGACTATCTGCGTCTCAACACCGAAGTTTTTTGCATGTTGTTCCAGACCCAATAGACTTCTGGGTATCCAAAATGGACGAATGGCCCAAGCTGGCTCGTCACGCCATAGAGGTGTTGTCCCTGCCCAGCACCAGCGTCATATCTGAAGCAACCTTTCACAAGCTGGAGGAGTCATTACAAACAAACGCATCCGCTTACACAATAATGTGGATCGTTTGACCTTTTCAACAAGATGAATCAGGCATGGATCTCTGATGATGTTGTGGCCCCAATTGCGGGAGGTCACCGATTATTGCCAGTTCTACGTCACATTCCTTTTCAAACAGAAATTGTCCCTCTTGAAAACTTTTTTTTTAAAATGATATTTCTTTACTGCAATTTTTATTCTCTTTTTTCCCCACAGTTCATTTGCTAGGTTTTGCTGTGAGGAGACTGTAAAAGACCGCAAGATTTCATGACATCACCGAATTCCATATACTCACATTATCATAAGAAGATTTCGCATTGTCAATAGTTTTGAGACATGGTGCTGTGAGAAACAGCAATAAACATGGCCCTTTGGAACAGAAATGGTGACTTCTAATGGCATTCTCCCTCACATTTTTTAATAGTGGCAGAGAAGTCATATTTATAATTTTTGTTTTGGTCATGTTGCTGTTGAATAACAGCTATAATTAGGTCCTTTGGAACAGAGAAATGAGGCTTCTAAGTGGCATTTCTCCCTCACGAATTTTTAATAGTGGCGAGAAGTCATATTATAATTTTTTGGGGTCATGTAGCTGTGATATACAGCAATAATCATGGTCCCTTTTGTAACAGAAATGTGGCCTCTAAAATCCATTTTTCTCCCTCACAATGTTAAAACAGTGGCTGAAAGTCAATTTTAATAATTTTTTGGTCATGCTGCTTTGAAATGCACAATAACTAACAGGTCCTATTATAAAAAAATGTTTGTTTTCTAAACAGACCATTTGTTCGTCTCACAATTGACCAAATGGCTTCAAAGGGTCATGCTTTGAATTTTTGGGGCATTTTGCTGTGACATCAGCTATACTACAGGTCCTATTCTAAAAAATGTTGTGTTCTAACAGACATTTGTTCTTCACAATTGACCAAAGAGAGGCTCAAGGGGTCCATGCTTTGAATTTTTGGGGGCATTTTGCTGTGACATCAGTATTATACAGGTCTATTCTAAAAAAAAATTTGTTTTCTAACAAGACATTTGTTCTTCACAATTGTCAAGATGGCACAAGGGTGATAGGTGCTGTCAGAAACAGGAATAGGTAAGGAAACACCTAGTTGATGTACACATATTGCTAAATGACTTGTATTTGCAAGATCTATAAACATAGCAATCGATCCCTGTATTGAGACAACCTATTTAATTACAATGAAAAAAAAGAGAAACAAAGATATGGTGTATTCATCCTAATTTACAAAATGTTTTTCTACAATTAAAGTACTAAAAAACTTGAATGTACAAAATAGCTGTTAAAAAAATTCCTCTTAATTTTACAAGGGTGGTACAGGAAAACTTGACCAGATTTAGTTTATTCAGAGAACATGGAGTATGGAGCACGGACAGAGAACAAAGTACAGAGACCTCCAGCACGTTGAGTAAAATGAGAAAAAGAATGCCAAGATAAAGGGCACCTGGGTGTAACAGGAGCGTTAACCACCAGTATTTCCAAGTGAAGCTCAATTGGTCCACACATACGGAGGGGCAAGCGCTACCCAAGTGTATTGACTGTGATACAGAGGAAGGCTGGGAGTTCTCACACTTCCGCTTCCGCACTCTGCTTCAGCACACATTTCGTCGCTCGCGACATCAGGGCCATTTTAACCTTCGTGTTAATAGATGACAGGAAGCCAGCCTGGGCTTTCACCGCACCCCTGTAACTCCTCTCCCTGGATCAAGCTGTGGCCCAGGACAGGTATAGTCAATGTCCATTCAACTAAATGGTGGTTGAAAGACACCTTTTTCGGCACTTTTTAAAATTTGGGGTGTCAAGCAGGTTTGGGCTCAAGCCTTTGGCCAAGGACAGGTATAGTCAATGTCCAGTTCCAACTAAAATGGTGGTTGAAAGACTCCTTTTTCCGGCAACTTTTTTAAATAGTGGGGGTCATGCATGTTTGGGCTCATGCCTTGGCCCGGACGTTAATAGTCCAATGTCCAGTGAAACTAAAATGGTGGTTGAAGAGACTCCTTTTTGACCGGCACTTTTTATGTGGGGTCATCGCAGGTTTTGGGGCTCATGCTGTGGCCCATGACCGGTATAGTCAATGTCCAGTGCAACTAATTGGTTGAAAGACTCTTTTTTCCGGCACTTTTTAAAAGTGGGGTCATGCAGTTTGGGGCTCATGCTGGTGGTGCCCAGGACAGGTATAGTCAATGTCCAGTCAACTAAAATGGTGGCTAAAGATCCTTTTTTTTTTCCGGCAACTTTTTTAAATGTGGGGGTCAGGCAGTTTGGGCTCATGCTGTGCCCGGACAGGTTATAGTCATGTCCTGTGAAACTAAATGGTGGTTGAAAGACTCCTTTTTCCGGCACTTTTTAAATGTGGGGGTCATGCAGGTTTGGGGCTCATGCTGTGGCCCAGGACAGGTATCGTCAATTTCCATGAAACTAAACGTGGTTGAAAGACTCCTTTTTCCGGCACTTTTTAAATGTGGGGGTCAGGCAGGTTTTTTTGGGGCTCATGCTGTGGCCCAGGACATGTATAAGACAATGTCCTGTGAACTAAAATGGTGTTTAAAGACTCCTTTTTCCGGCACTTTTTAAATGTGGGGGATCATGCAGGTTTGGGGCTCATGCTGTGGCCCATGACAGTATATGCAATGTCCAGTACAACTAAAATGGTGGTTGAAAGACTCCTTTTTCCGGCACTTTTAAATTGGGGTCATGCAGGTTTGGGGCTCATGCTGTGGCCCAGGTCAGTATAGTCATGTCCAGTGAAACTAAAATGTGGTTGAAATGACTCCTTTTTTCCGGCACTTTTTAATGTGAGTGTCCATGCAGGTTTGGGGCTCAATGCTGTGGCCCATGACAAGGTAGAGATCAAAATTCCCAGGTCAAACAAAAAATGGTGGTTGAAATACACCTTTTTCAGGCACATTTTAAAAGTGGGGGTCAAGAAGGTTTTTGGCTCATGCTGTGTCCCATGACAGGGATAATCAATGTCCCATTGAAACTAAAATGGTTTGAGAAAGACTCTTTTTCCGGCACTTTTTAAATTGGGGGTCAGCAGGTTTTGGGCTCATGCGTTGTGCCCAGGAAGCAGGTATAGTCAATGTCCAGTGAAACTAAAAATGGTGGTTGAAAGACTCCTTTTTCCTTCCCGGCACTTTTTAAATTTAGGAGGGGTCATGCTGTTTTGGGTGGCCAGGCTGCGTTCCAGGACAGTGATAATCAAATGTCCCGTTCAAGTAACATGATGTGTTCAAATCATACTGCCTCTAGTCACTTTTTTAATTTGTGCGGATGGCAGGTTTAAGGGTCAGGCTGTGGTACAAGACAGAGGGATAGTTAAAATGGTCTGTTGACTTTTTTTCTGTGACTTTTATAACCTAAGTGTGTTTGCCTAAGATTGTAGCACGTATCCAATTTACTGTTTAGTGGATAGTTAATTTCAGCTTCTTTCTCCAGCCTTGTTTGGGTGTAATAAAAGAATGTGGTTGTTTGCCTCTCCCTCCATAGACTTTAATAGGTCATCGCGCATAAGCGATGCTCACTATCGAAAAACCTTATCGATAGCGGCCGACTATCGACTATCGATCGAACTCGATAGACAACGCAATCGCTCAACACTAGATATGAATCATTCACATTTTGGAAACAGTAATGGTTGAAGACATCAATTCAGTCCACTGGCTTTACCCTATATCTATCATTGCAACTAAACCCTTTTTTGTGGCCCACTGAGGAAACACATGATATGGATAGAAAAAAACACATCTGGGCAAAGGTATAAATACAATTGGTCTTTATTATAATTGTATGTTTTATACAGTTAAGGGGTTATGGGTTGAGGAGTGCGATCGACTTTTTTCGGTGCGTTTGCTCCCACTCTAGGGTATGATATAATGATATAATGTTAGGGTGCTGGCATAGCTTACAATGTTTTTATGCTCACAAACCCAGAACACTGCTGTAGATAACTGTATCCTGATGTGATAAACCATTTAATAGCTGGTAAAAAACTAAAAAACAGTAAAATGGTTGATGGGGACAAGAGTGGATAATATACGTCCCACTATTATTGTTGTATCACACTTGGATACTGTTTAATACAAATGTGTCTACATTACTCTAACTTTATATGGTTTGCTATATTTGTTACAAATTTCTTTCACCTCAACACACTTAACCTTCGATGCATATGTGAACTAGACCTGTTTCTGCTCTACGCATACTACATTTAAAGGTACCTATTGTTTTCCGATAGTGGTTAGTATTGTAAAATGAGTTTGTCTGATACTTATTTAAAGTTAGGTTTTAATGGTAAGATTTTTCTAGTGATTTGAAGAATTTAATAGTCTAAGAGTTACTCATCTATACAGATTTTGCATTGATTTTGAGAGATACATCTGAATACGTCCATTTATATATTTGTACAAATATAAAGGTGATTTAGTCATTGTCACAAATGCCCCTGCGACCCTCATCCAGGGTCGCGGGCGCATTCGTGACCCACATGTCCTGGGAGCCAGAGGACAATATTCTGGACCATAATGTAATACGGAAATTCCTTCAGGCCAGAAAAAGGGGGAGGCCAAATGGGGGGATACTGTCACGGATGCCCCTGCGACCCTTCGCAGGCTCACGGGCGCATCCGTGCCCCGCTGCCGGGCGGACGCGCTCGTTCCTCTGCCGGTTCCCCTGGATACTTACCTGGCCACGATCCTGCTATAGTCTCTGTCCTGCGGCGCGCGTGGTCCTGCTCCCTAGTGCGTGCGCGCGCCGGCATGTTGAAATTTAATGGCCAGCCGCTAACCGGTAATTTGCTATATACGCCGGGTCGTGCCCCTAAGTTTCCTGGCCTGCTCTTCCTGGTTACTCTGCCTGGATCAATTAGAGCTATTTATGGGACCTACTGAGAAAGTCATTTCCCCTGAGTCCTTGTCGGATTCCCGGAACCTTACAATTTGCTCGCGTCTCTTGACCATGAACCTGGCCAGCAGTCGTGGGCCGCTGACCTTGTACTGTCTTTCCCTTTACTAGAGCCAGCCCTTACGATTTTGTACCACACTACACCTCGGCTTCCTCCGCAAGCAAGTCACGACATGGGGTAGCGACCGTTTAGACTCCCCCACGAGCAAGTGCCCATCCCGCTATGAAGACTGGGCTCTGGTGAAAACTGGGACCTACTTAGATTCCGCTCCCTGGCGTGGCTTACGCCATCGCTTGTGGTGGTCCAGAGGATCCACTACCGCTGCCCGTGACAGTCATGATAGAAAAGTCATAAACTTTAAACTCTCTCGTTTACCTGTAGATTTTCTATATATAGTTAAGTAACATTTGTATGATCTCTTCCTATGTTCAATGACAAGAGGTCATAGCTCATGAAGGAAGTGTTGAGCTGGCTCGGTGGGTATATGAGGTGTGCTATAGGCTGTCTGCATTTGTTGCTGTCGTTTATAAAAGGGGCAATTTATCAGGATAATTATTGTTTTTTGGGGCAAAGGCTGGCAGTTATATTAGAAACTGCACATTTTTTAAACTGTTTGCTTCTCTGGAGGAAGAAACGTTGGGTTATCAGGTGAGCAACATCAGAGAACAAAACACCCTGCAACCATCGCTAAAAGAACATAAACTGGAGGCTTAGGGAATGTTTCTGGGGAATTCTCTGTCCACTCATCCATGAGAAAGGCATTCTCAACTGATTTGGGTGTGAATCCTTCCTTGCAGATCACACATTCCCATACATGTTGTTTGTCTTCCCTGCAGTGAATGTGATATTCCAGTAAGATGATGTGACATGTCCCAAGGATAGAAATTGCTGTCATTGATTGGAAGAACACAACCAAGGCTGCCAAGCACTGCACTTGAACTCAATTGAGCATATGTAGGACCACCTTGATCATTTTGTTCTCCCTATGGATCCTCTCCCACACACCCTCCAATACCAGTGGGATGCAGACAGCATGGCTCCAGATATCTGTGCAAACCTACCAGAACCTTACTGAGCCACTTACAGCCTGTCTAGCTACAGTCTGTGCTGCCCATGGCAGTTACTCTGGATATTGGCTGCTGGTCATTATAATATGAGTTGAGTTTTATAGGTGAAGAATTTGAACTTAATAGTTTAAGTTTTAAAAAATTGATAGGTTAATTTTTTTATTGATTTTTATTTTATTTTTTTTTTACTTTATGTTGATACAATAGGCAGAGAAAACATTATTTTAACCATTTCATGAAACAAGTCCATTTTTTATGAATTCACCATCTTTTATTTACTAATGTTCTAGGACATCTTGCAAGTATTTAAAGGGTTTTTCTCACTACTGTCTTTTGTATTTATCTGAGCTTTTTCACTAGTTTAGATTTCCAAATCCAGGGACAGATCTCTCCTCCTAGTAGGGTGTGTCTTCCTTCATTGAAGGGTAGTGATATCATCTCACCCCTTCCCTGTTCCTTCTTGCTTCTTTGTCCTCTTATTCATTCTGTGTAAGCAGTGGGCGGGCGTGGAGGGCACAGCTCCCCAGACTTCCTGCAGTGGTCAGTTCTCAAGCCTTTGGAGCTGTGATAGTCAGCTCTCTCCCAGGCTCCACAAACAAACCTTATAACTAGAACATCTGCATTGGTGTAAATAGTTATATTAACCGCCTGAAATGATGAAACAAATGTGAGAAATGCAAGCTGCAAGCAGGGTGTATAAGGGTGGGTTATATGGGTGGCGGGAGCAGAGTGTATAACGGTGTGTTATATGGGTGGGGGAGAAGAGTGCACAAGAGTATGTTATATGGGTGGGGAGAGTAGAGTGTTTATTGGTGTGTTATTTGGGTGGGGGGAGCAAAGTGTATAAGGGTGTGTTATATGGGTGGAGGGAACAAGGTGTATAAGGGTGTGTTATTTGAGTGGGGTGAGTGAATCTGGCAGCTAAAGAGTAATTGCCCAGATCCTTTACACTTTTACTTTTTATATATTTATTTTTTTTAATTTTTTTCACTTGTCCCACTCTGGGGCTATACAAAGCCTGGAAGGATGATGTCATAGACAACCCGGAGGTCAATGTCTGACCCCCAGGTTGCCATGACAACCACCGGAACCCCGTAACTTCATTGCTGGGGTTCTGATGGAGGACAGAAGTAGCTTACTCCCTCTGTCATACGCCTTAGATGCTGCGATCGCTATTCGCAGCAGGTAAGGGGTTAAACCACCTTGAATGGCGTTATCTTCGCCCCCAATGGCAAGTGCAGGAGCCTGGCTGTCAATCAGCACTTGCTCCCACAGCGATCGTGCGAGCGATCGTGCGTTCACAGCTCCTGTTTCTGGACGCCATGGTGTATTAATAGGCACTGCACCATGAGGTACAGAAACATCATGGTGCCTTAAAGGGTTTAATGCGTAAAATAACATATATACCATATATATCAACTCATCTCAAAGAAATAAAAAAATAAAAAAATATAAAACAGCAATATAATGTGATTACTTTTATCGAGATAAGCAGTTTCACACAGGTCTATCACTCTCACTCCCCTATATATTTTTATTGCTTCGCAAAGAACATGTCTCAGATTATGGAGACAGTAAAAATTAGCACTTTGTAATTGGGTTTTGCATTACGATCAGTCACTTGGTTTAGCAATATACTTTTTCTGTTAAATCTGTGTTCTATTTCTGCTTTGCCTGGTCGGACACACCCCCTGGAGTTTCCCACCCCATAGACACGCCCCCTGCAACTGTGATTTGGCTGGCTGACAATTCAATTAGCCTGCTGGGAATACGCCCCTAGACAAGAAAATGCCCCGTCCATGCCCCCTGCGCAGTGATTGGCGCCTGCACACTCTGTGTCTACTCCCCTCTGAATGTTAAAATTCGATAGTGAAACCAAGTCTGCTGGCTCTATATAACATCTCCACTCTAAGTGAATGATCTGGCAATATGGCCTGTTTAACAGGCTTTTGCCAAGAGTTTGATTCACCTCCTCACAGTCCAGTGCTAAGCTGCTACTTTGAAAAAGGCGTTTTGTTCCTCAATCTAATGCAAGCCCCGCCTCCTATGACGTCATCACCTTAGTGTAAACATAAGGATTCAACACAGTGTTTGTAGTGTAGTGCTTAGCTTATCAGCTCTGGCAAGAGAGAGGTTAGGAGTTTCCAAGCCCCACAGTAGTTTTTTTTTTTCCTTTTATAAATTGTACACATAGTAAAGATATTAAAAGTATAAGTGTAGGACATCTTTAATTTAATTTATATACACACACAAAGCTACATATATAGGTCTCATCCTCAGCAGTAGTTCACACCAAGCATTCCAACAATGTGAACAATTATAGAGGATGGCCGAATTCTAAAAATTACCGTTCGGTCATTCCCAATTTTCTGACAAAATTTCGGTTTTCGGACCGAATTACTTTCGGCACGAATCACGTTACAAAACAGCTATTTCCAGTCTGCCCAGAGCCTGCAGGTGCTGTAGAACAGTTTGTGCCATGCTTAAATATGCAGAGGAGCTTGGTTTGGTCTTCATACAATTTGTGTTATTAGTATTACACGACATTACTGCCGCCGCTCTTAGAATCGCGTTCACTAAAAATTCCCCTGACACTTAAGAGGCAAAACTGACCAAAAACTCAACGGGAATGTACCTGATAAAGTCCCATGCTAGCGGAGCTGGAAAAAAAAAGGGGGGGGGGGGGGGGGATAATAGTGGAAGGCTGAGTGCTCAGGTGCAACATTAGTGATAGAGTGGTCGGAGGTGACGGCGCAGCCACAGCAGCATGATCAGGCAGTTTGGCACAATGACATTCTGGAGGCGCAAAACAGATTAGGCCACAAGGGCACAATCACACAGATGTGGAGGTCATGAAGCAGCGAGCATGAGGTCAGCAGTGGCACAATACATACTGGAGCGCAAAAACAGTATTAGGCCACAAGTGGCCAATCAAACAGTGTGGAGGTCACGCGGCTGCAGTATGAGGTCAGACATGGCACAATGACATTATGGATCGCAATACAGAACTAGGCCACAGAGTGGCACAATCACACATGTGGTTGTCCACGCGGCAGCAGTATGAGGTTCAGCAGTGGCACAATGACATGTATCGAGGGCGGCAAAACAGTAATTAGGCCCACAGAGTGGCACAATGATACGTGTGGAGGTCACGCAGCAGCCGTATGAGGTCAGACAGTGTCACAAGGACATTAGGAGAGCGGCAAGACAGTATTAAGCCACAGAGTCGGCACAATCACACAGTGTGGTGGTCACGCGCAGGGCAATATGAAGGTCAGGCAGTGCACAATGACCATTTGGAGGCGGCAAAACAGTATTAGGCCACAGAGTGGCACAATGATACGGGTGGGAGGTCACTGCAGCAGCATGTATGAGGTCAGACAGTGGCACAATGACATATGGAGGCGGCAAGACAGTATTAGGCCTCAGAGTGGCACAACACACAGTGTGGAGGTCACGCGCATCAAGTAATGAGGTCAACAGGGCACAATGACAATTAGAGGAGCGGCAAGACAGTATTAGGCCACAGAGTGGCACATCAACGACAGTGTGAGTCACGGCGCAGCAGTATGAGGTTCAGACAGTGCACAATGACATATGGAGCGGCAAGACAGTATTAGCAAGATGGCACAATCACACATTGTGGAGGTCACGGCGGCAGCAAGCATGAGGTCAGACGAGTGGCACAATGACACAGTGGTGGAGGCACGACTGAGTCACAGCAGCAGCATGAGTCAGATGAGTGGCACAATACATTCTGCAGGTGGCAAAATAGTATTAGGCCACAAGAGGCGCCAATGACTGAAAGCGAGTCACGCGGCAGCAATCATGAGGTCAGGCAGTGCACAATGACAGAGAGTGGGAGGTGGATGATCAGGAGCAACACAGAGGTCAAGAGAGTGCACAAATGACATTCTGGAGGTGGCAAAACAGTACCAGGCCGCAGATGGTAGGCACAATGACACAGAGTGGATGTCACCGCAACACCAACATCACCAGCAGCAAGAGCACATATAGTGGCACAAAGACAGAGTGTTGAGGTGGGTGGCAATACCAGTCCTGGTAAAGACGGTGGTAGGCAGATGGAAAACTATCAGCAGATGTGTGGGCATCAGGCGGGTGGCGGCATCAGAATACGTGTGCTGAGGTCAGGTAATTTGAACCCAGACTGACGCCTAAGGCATTGGTTGTGGAAATCCTGCCGATCCCACGCCTGATTCATCTTGACAAGTCAGTCGTTCAACATTTTCCCCGTGGACAAGCGGGTTTCTCCTTGGGTAAACGATGGCCCCCGCCGCACTGAACACCCCTCTATCCACACTACTGGCCGGCAGGACAGCTCTCCACTGCAAACTCGGCAATTTGCGGCCACACATCCAGATTGGCTTACCAGTAAGCTCAGCGGATCTTCCTAACTGGGGTGGCAAAGAGTGCTGTCCAAGTAGGCCACAACCTGTGGTTCAGGGAATGCTCCAAGTCCTGCTGCTCTGCTGCTGCTGGTGACTATGCCCTCCACACTAGGCGGTGAAGAAGCTGCTCATTAGGACTCCAGACTTTAGGTTACTGCTGATGTGAGCTGGTACTGCTCCTACCCCCCCACCTTTTCCCCCAGCAGCCGCGGCAGTAGTACTGAACGCGCTGAGACCCCCGTCAAACGCTGTCAGAGGAGGGACGATGCCGCACATAGGCAGCGCCACTGATTACGTAGGATTCCCTATAGTATTTGAGTTTGTCTCCCTCTCATTGCTGGGAAAAAGGCTCCCATTTTGGACCGTAGCGAGGTCCAATATGGTGGAGAGCCAAAGTCATCCCTACTGCGGGATGCTGACTATTCGCTGTTCACTAGCACAAATAAGCATGCGCGGACATCTGCACAAGTTGACTCCGAGGGGCACCCTGCCTCCATTTCCACTGTATACTGCCACGGTGCTTGGGAGTCATCATGCCTCGTCTTCCCTCATCCCATCCACCTACTCCCAGCTGCTCTGCTCCTCCTCTCTTGTCACCTGGGTAGAAAATCCAGCACATTTCACCAGACAAATGTCATCTGCTGCCAATGTCCTCCTCCTCCTCCTCCTCAATTTTCAGTCCCCACCCGGACTCATATGGCCACGAGAGTTAGTCTCCACATCTCCAGTCCCCAGCCCAGAAGATTTTTCAGCATCTGTTCCAGGACATGAAGCATGGAATGACGTTATTCACCCTAGTCCTGGCGACAGACAAATATCGTGGCCTCCTCGAATGGCCTCAACAAACGGCAGTGATCACCATGAGCTGCCACTGCTGACATCAAAGGTTACACAGGGGAGTACTTCTGGTCCTGCCTGATCATCAAAAAATCGTTACGGGCATTTCTGCTGTTCATACAATCGGTCCAACATGTGCAGGCTGGAATTCCAGCGGTGTGGAACATCGCATATCAGAGCGTGTTGGGTGAGGCCGTTTCTGCCCTGCAACTCGAGGAGGGTGTTCCTGGCTTTGTACGAAATGGATAAAGTGCATGCTCAGTTACCTGGCCAGTTTCCAGAATGTTCTGAAGATCGGTGGAAGACTTCAGGAACCTTTTTACAATCCAGATTGAACACGTGCGCCATGCAGGGCGCATGGACCATCCCTCCTCGGTGCATGCGCGGACACCATGTTCCCTCCACAATTTCCCGTCACCATGGTTCCGATTTGCAGTTGGCGCGAGAAAGCCACAACATCATTCTTGCTGCATGACGCGGAGCATTCCTCCCCTGTGTGACTTCGTTCCGCCGAGGCAAAGCAAGTGTAGAACTGCGTGACACCGCTGTTTGCCCTACACATGTGTATGATGGAGCAGTACTTGTGGAGGCTGATATGGTAGGTGGTGGTTAAGGAGAGGAGGCGGACATTGCGCAGGAGTCAGCAGATTGACAAAACGTGAGGAGAAAGCGGCGTCTCCTGTACCAAGTTGTTTTGGTGTTCCTGGGCGGAAAGCACAATCACCCAGTAGGGACTAAAGGACCGTGTACTGGCCCTGACCGTAATTACAGCTCCCAACGTCCCGCGCTGCAGTGTACCTTTGGAACAAACCGACAAGCCTCAAGGACGGAACCCACTTTCTGTTCTACATATTTATGAATCTGGTACGGCCTTTTTGGAAAAGAAATTACGGCTTTGGACACTCTCCATCTCGCTCGCACAAGCGCCATTAAGTTCGCTGAATGGTGCAGAGTCCACCATCTAGGAAAGGGAGGGGACCTGCAGTGACCAACAACTGGACAGGAGCACGGTCAGTCTGCTGCACCTTAGATGGATGGACACATACTGTTGTCGTCTTTACAGATCGCCTCCTGAACGACTGCTGGCGCCAAGAGTAGCGAGATCAGGAGCATCCTGGACCGGAGAGGATGTCAAAGAGAAACACTGCCTTCTGCAGAGGGTGGTGGAGCTTGACTGGCTTGAAATGCATGTCGTTCCACTGGCCGACATGCTGCTGCTGCAGCGGCGGATGGACCACCACAACTGTGCCACGTTTTCTCCCCAGGCCGAACCGATGGTGACGCTGCATGTTTTGACGCACGGGGCCGTCAGTGCCAACTTTTAGCTCCCTGCCACCTTTCACTTTCTGCCCACAGATTCACATATACCCATATTTCGGCTCCACCGGTTCTAAGCAAAAGAACTGCCCCACACCGCGAGTAGCTGATTTTACCGCCAACACTCCGCACGACGACTACGCCGCCCGCTGCCGGGGTCGCTGACCCCTGTGCCGCTACTGTCTTGGACCTGCGAAGCGGGTTTTCTACCCCGTGTCCGCTTGGCTCCCGACCTTCCACACTGCCTGGCTACCCTGCTGACCACGGCCACACAACCCACTTGCTGGCTGCGCCGCTGCTGACCCAAGCAGACGCCCTCTTCTCCTGACGATGAATGAAGCCCTTGCTTCACCCGCTCCCAAGTGCGGTCGCCTTACCTCATCATCTATTTATGTTTTCAAATCGTCACTACTGTCCTCATCACCGGTCTTGGTAAGCCGAGGCTGACCTCTCACCACATGACCTCCCATGCCACTCTCCACATCTATACTTTGCCGCCTACTGCAAGAAGCTGGGGATATGGCCCCATTTCTTCGCTGCCACGTAGCTGCTGACTGCCCTCCTCAAATTGTATCATCCTCTCTATAGTAGTGGCGCCCGAGCCAAGACCACATAGAGATCCCTGGCTGAGGGAACTGATGGGACAGAGGCGGCTGAGGACAGGTGAAGCACGCGACCCTCTCCCGGGCCATGCCCAACACAAGTGTTGTGTCTGAGGTTCCCACCTGACTCTTGGCTGGGTGTCAGATGTCATCTGGGATGAAGAGATGACTCTAGTCAACCATCAAGAACCCATGGGTTGCTGAAACAACACACGGCCGGCTAGATGAGACAGCGTGCAGTTTGTTGCCTCACCGATTGACCCCTGCTGCGACGTTCCCCTTGCTGTTCGCGATCTGGCCTGTTTCAGAAAATGTTTGTGCCACTGCCACTCACAGTTGCAGAGCCTGCACCTCTCTGTCTGACATACTGTTTGTTCTAAATGTACAGACAACTGTATGTAATATCCTTTGCTTAGAATAGTCTACAAAAATAAATATATATATTTGCGTTGAAAAAGACGGTTATTTAGGTAGTGTCGGGGGGGGGGCGGGGGGAAGTTCTGGGAGGGGGGGGGGGGGGGGGGGCATGCAAACACAAAGCTTTTAATTAACCCCTGGATGTAAAATTGCGCAATAGAATTGAGCCCCAACAAAACTAGTAGCCGGTGTTTACAATTGTGTGTTTTCTACGCCGAGACACAACAAGAGATACAGTTGTAATTAGCCTTTGCTTTATTTTGAATTAGGCCAACCAAAAAAATTAATAAAATATGATTTATTATGGCGTTGAAAAAGACGTTTAATTTTTGTCGTAGCACACCAGCAAAACAACGCTTAATTAACCCCTGGCAGTAATTGGCCGCCAAAGAAAAGAGCCGCACAAACTAGTAGCTTGTTACAATTGGCGTGTATTCCTACGCCACGACAACAAGAGAACCAGTTGTAATTAGCCTTTGCTTGTGAATTAGGCTACCAAAAAAATATAAAAAAATTTCGGCGTTGAAAAAGACGGTTTATTTTTGTCAGCACACCAGCAAAGACAGACCTTTAATTAACCCCTGGATGTAAATTGCGGCAATAGAATTGAGCCGCACAAACTAGTTAGCCGTGATACAATTGCGTGTTTTTCTACGCCACACGAACAAGAGATACAGTTTGTAATTAGCCTGTTGTGCTTGTGAATTAGGGAGCAACCAAAAAAATATAATAATATATTTGGCGTTGAAAAAGACGGTTTATTTTATGTCGAGCACACCAGCAAAACAACGCTTAATTAACCGCCTGGATGTAAATTTGCCGCCAAAGAATTGAGCCGCACGGTAACAATATCATATGTTTTGTTCATGGTAAACTAGTAGCCTTTTTACAATTGCGAGTTTTCATACCCACCACGAACAAGGATACAGTTGGTATATTAGCCTTTTGCTTGTGAATTAGGGTCTACCAAAAAAAAATATATATATTGGGGTTGAAAAATGACGGTTTATTTTTTTCAGCACAGCCACCAAAACATACGCTTAATGTAACCCCTGTGATGTAAAATGCGCCAAAGAAATTGAGCCGCACCATACTAGTAGCTTATGTACGTGTGACAATTGCGTTGTGTAGTTCTCACGCTCACATACACAAGAGATAGCGTTTGTAATTAGCATTTGCTTGTTGAATTTAGGCTACCAAAAAAATATATATATATATTTGGCGTTGAAAAAGACGGTTTTATTATATGCAGCACACCAGCAAAACCAACCATTAATTAAACCCCTGGATGTAAAATTGGCGCCACTATGAATTGAGCCGCATCAAGACTAGGTAGTGAGTAACAATTGCGTGTTTTCAACGCACACAACAAGAGATGACAGTTGATTAATTGAGCCTTATGCTTAGTAAATTGCGGCTACCAAAAAAAAAATATATTTTATTATTTGGCGTAGAAAAAAAGACGGTTTATTTTTAGGTCAGCACAGCCAACACAAAACAACGCTTAATTAACTCCCTGGGATGTAAATTGCGCAATAATAAATTCAGACGAGCCAAAAATGAAGTGGTATATAGTATAGTTTAAAAACGCTATGTTCTTTAAAAGAAAACAACAGGAACTGCTTAAGATCCCACTTGGATATATGACTGAATATGCAGCCGGCAGTGGACGCACACTGGAAATTCAGATCCAATACCCCAGAAAATCAGAAAATAGAACAGTTCATAGAAACAGTCATCTGAGACAAGCTGAGACACCCAACAGAAAATCGCAGTAAAAAATCAGTTCTTCAGAAAGCGCTATCACCCGCAGCAGCACCTTCCCAATCAGTACAGTGAGAGGAGTGTGAGCTCCCAGCGGCGCGCTCGGTCTTATATAGTGGGGTGACGTCACAGAATCCCGCCGGTCTTTGATTGGCTTCATCTCTGCACATGTCATGCAGGCTATGCCCTTCTTCCTCCCAGAGTGCTTTGCCCCATGTAGCGCCATGTGCTCGCAGCCATTTTATCAATCAAAAGCACACTTCGTTCACCCGAAGTACCCCAAAGTTCGACTTCGGTCCGAACCGAAGTTTTCCTGAAATTCTAAACGAATTCCACTTCGTTAGAATCAATTCGCCCATCTCTAGATACAATGCATATACTCTCGGGGATGAGACATGATATAGGGGAGCTATCTATGTTTATATATCATTATAGAGAATGACATATATTTTAGGTCTCTCTACATATGTGTAGAATTTAGGGGGGTGGGGGGATACTCTGTGAGGGACTAGAACTCCAAACCCCTTCAATGTAAAAGTAAAGCCCTACCACTACACTACCAGCCCAAGTTCGTTATAGGTTGAGCAGGTTCTTCTCTCAAAGCTGATTGCTTCTCTCCCCATTGTTTTCACTCACATGTCACTTACAGCAAGCAGAGATCTTTACTTGAAGCTGACATTTGTCCTTGTAGTTGAGTAAAGGTATCTGCCTGTTGTCAGTACAATTTGGGTGAACACCACTAGAACAGAAGTAGAAGCTGCTGGCTTTCAGTGTAATTTGTGTGTAAACTAAGAGATATAACAGGTGCTTGCTGTCAGTGAATGTTGAGTGATAGAGTTGACATCTATACTTTGCTGATAGCTGCTTAATTAACACTTTTTTAATGACATGCATTAAAACTTATGATTTCTAAGCATCCCACGTCGACATTACATGGTGGCAAAACCCCTTTAAGTCACAGATCCCCTTTAAGGGGGAGAGGAGGAGGGGGAGGGCAGTGTGTATTGCTTCCTATAAAATAGTAACACCTGGTAACAGGCCTGGTAACAGAGGGGAAGGGGGGGGGGGGCAGTGTGCATATCTCACATGTCTCATCTGTGTGTATAACTGCATATAGCACAGCAGGGAGCTTGTGGAGCCTGAAGGCTGCAGACATAAGCATACAGGAGGCTACAGAGCTGTTATATCCAGACAACCTTCTGCATCCCCTGCTTCATACAAAATTATGATGTCACAGTTCTTCAGTGAGGAGAGACACGCCTCCTGGGAGAGGAGACACGCCTGCCGAGAGGAGAGACACGGCCCTGAATTTCAAACTCAATCTCAGAGAAGTAGCTGAAGAGCACGAACAGTTCAAAAGATAAAACTCCTTTAACTCTCCAATCATATATATACATTTAGGGCGACATATATGAATCCTGGTGCTGAAAGGCCAGTTCTAAATAGATTTAAGACAGTGTAGAATGAGTCAGAATGTATGAGTCTGTTCTTCTGCAGGTCATACATACAGGTGCAGTGTAGTGCCAATATGAGAAGTCTGGCTCAGGCACCACCTTTACCCTGGTCTGGCTGTTCTTCTGCAGGTTATACATAGAGGCGCAGGCTAGAGCCAATACGTCAAGTCTGGCTCAGGCAGACCACCTTTACCCTGGTCTGGCTGTTCTAACGGTTCTGTGCCTAGATTTGCCGCCAAAGAATCATAAATGTGTCTTCTATGAATGTGATGCAACGCCCCCAGAACGCCCCAAAACTTTGGTGCATTAAAAAGTGTCTTTGGCGCATTAGTGTCTTTGGTGCATTACAAAGGCACTTATCACACCAAGGTTTGGAGTGCGCCTGTACATACATTCTTTTTGGCTCAATGTACACCGAAAAACTGGTGCATCCCCATTCATACATGTAGCCCTTATTTTTTTCAATCTATTTAAAAAAAATATGGTAACTTAGCAAGGAGTAGAGAACAGACAAAAAGATGTATGATAGTGATATTAGCCTGCATAGGATTTGTTTGCAGTTTGTAACCATAAGTACATTTCAGTTAATAGTATTGTGCAAAATCAAGTCAAGGCAAAGTCAATTTTGACCCAAATTAAGTGCGTTGATTCAGGTTGGCCTGAACCCAATTTTTTTTAAAAGTTCAGTCAAACCAGTATGAAACTGAACAGGGACTGATTTGCACAACACAGCGTGGGAGCTTTGTATATACCATCCTTATTGTTAATTTCCATATAGCAGGAACAGAATTCTGCTCTTGGAACATAAATAAAAGGTTTTTGTCCCTATTACTTTTGGTTCCTGGACAATAATTATTTGTTGAAATTATAACTTTATATAAAACTGGTAATTGGTTCAGAGGCCCCAAAATGTCCACCAATGTAATGAAACATGAAGATTAAAATAATTTACACGTAGCTCAAAGAAAAAAGAAAGTCCTTATATATAAAGTAGAAAAGCGTGGAAAGCTGGATATCACTTTCTATTTTAACAACAGAAGCTTCTTTGCAATTTATATACAATGAACCATAATAAAAGAAAATGGGGCCCTCACCAGTTGCCCAAAGGAGCTGCTCATCCTGACACAGGTTAAGAGCAGTATAGGACATGTTATACTGCACTGTAATTTATAGAGGCACTACTAGATCCCTAATTACTGCATGCAATTCACTAATGCAAAATGTTTCCCCAGTAAAATATTTAAAAATAATTTGGGTTTAAAATATTGTCTGAGGCATTTTTCCCTTTAAAAAACACTTAGCATTCAATTTCCCAGGAAAGACCATTGTATATTAAATATATTATATCCTGCAGACATGGTAACTTGAGAAATCACCATTCTGTTTTGCTACATCCTATTGTATCCCTTTTAGGATCTTTTAAAGGGGTTGTCTCATCATGCAGTTTCACAGAGTAAAAGCCAGTTCGATTAAAAATTTTTGGTTGGGGCTGGCCCCGGTCTATAGCAGTAATTGCCAAAAACGATGGTGTGTACAATTTGTGGATAACCCCTGGTAGTAAGCCTTTAAGAATGTAGGGTGACTCCCTTTGAGGCTCCGATACTCCTGGCGCACGGAATAAAAGCGCCTTGACCCAATGGCTGATGAATAAAAACAGACTTGTTTCCAAGGAAGCAAATCCAGTTCAGGTTATCGGTGGTAGCAAAAAACTTTTTTTTCAGCAATAAAAACTAAACCAGGGGACAAGGGCGACGCCCCCTTTCTTATCGGCGAAGTTTTGGGGCTTAGTTTTGGCCCTTTTTCATTCCCTCAAGATTTTAGTATGTGCTACCGGTTTAATTTAGCCAGATGGAGTAAAGCCATGGCCCAAAAGGCCCTGGGAATTTCCATTCCCCCACCGGCTCTATCCAACTGCAGCTTTTTTTTCTCCCCCTTGATATCACTTTTAAAAAAAAAAAAAAATTTTTACATGCAAGTGTTACTCAAATAAATATAAAAAAATGTGAAATTAAATTGAAATTAAATGTAAAATTTTAAAAACACTCCCTTAAACCCCCCAAAAAATGGACTTACTTCAGGCAAAAAAAAATATATTACAAAATAAATTAAGGATGATAATAAATATGATATTTTATGAATGTGTTCAGCAAAAAAAAATTAGTGAAACCCCATTCACATCTAGGGAATTATAAAATGAAAATCACTAAATTAAACTTTAAAATTTATCAGTAAAAAAAATTAAAAGTGAAATTTAATATATATACTAAAATTTTTAAAAATTTTAAAAATGGGATCCTGTCTTAATTAAGACCAGGGGGAAATCTGCTTTTAAAATTCTAATATCCAGAATGCTTCTCTGATTGTACCTGTTTTTCCCCAATCTCCACCTTCTTGGACTCCCTACTCTTTCAATGCCACACCCCCGTTAAGTGTCTATAGAACCTGCGTTTTCACCACAAAATGTGGGCTGCTCCGGGGGACTTTGCCCGAGTGCACTTTTATGGCAGTGGTGTTCATATATATGAGTTTCAACTTGTGTGCTATCCCAAATAGTTTATACTTCTGTACATATAGGGTATACCAATGGTGGGGATTGCATTCAAAATTTTGTTTTTTTTTACACTTTTGGTTTTGGGTTATTTTCTTTAATTTCCCGTGTTTTTTGTGTTTAAATTTACATTTGCTCTTATTCCCACGGATAAAAAACCCCGTATGCGTTAACCTGTTTTTGTTGGGTTTACAACTGCTTTTTGATACAGTTGCAATGGTTTTATTCGTTTGGGTACACATGTATTTCCCTGTTCTAAAATTTTAGCTAAAAGGCATTTTCCCGTTTTTAAAAAATATTTTTATGGTTTCTGTGGAATTTTCTTTTGATTTTGTTGAAAATTTAGAAATATTGGGCTAGAAAAATAAATTTTTTGTTTTTTCTTTTTTTTCCCTTCCCTTTTCACTGTTTAACTTTTTTTGGTTTTTTTTTTTTTTTGTTGTAATTTTTCTGTTGTTCTTTTTTTCCCTTTTTTCTTTTTTATAATTTATGGTTCGCTTTTTTATGTAAATCTAGATATCGTGGCAAAATCTTTTGCTGTTTTGTTTCCCTGGGTATAGCTTGGATGGTTTTTTTTGAATGGCGATTTGCTCTCGATTTTTGGGTTTCCACTATTTTGGTTTCCCATTAAATTTCGTAATGATAGTTAGTTTTTGGGGCCCCAATTAAAATTTAAATCCAAAAAAGAAAAGGGAAATTTGCTTACCTTGGGTGAATTGGATTACACGGATTACAGGGTTTTCTTGACATAAATTTTGAATTCGGTTTGCGTTTTTTCTGCCCCCAAATAATTGCAGGTCGTCTATAAAAGTCCGTTTTAATAGTAGATCTTGTTCAAATGGATTATTGTGCTGTAAATAAAAAAAGTGCTCCCACCTGCCATGTAAAAATTTGTTGGGGGGGTGATGTTGCTCCCTTTTTGGGTCTGTACATTGAAAAAATAATTTTTCCTCAAATTGGAAATAAAGTTTTTCAATAAGAAATCTATTTTTATTGTTGAATAGCTGTGTTCTTCCTTTTTATTCTTATTGTTTAAATGGAAACTTTAGCCCGTTCTAATAGATTTGTGGAAAGTTTGGGTCAGGCTAGTTACTCCAAAATTTAAACCAGTACATTTAGAAGCCCAAAGGAAATATTTTGGATTTAAAAGGGCTGTAGTACGTCCTTTAAAAATCTGGAGTTCTTTTTTTCTAGAGGTTTAAAGGGTTTTGGGGATCCACTTAATTTTTCCTTATGCTCAGGTTCCTGATATTATAGGTCGCAGTCAGGGGGATACATTTTTATGAAGTTAGGTACCCCAAAAAAAAAGGGGTCGTGGATTTTTTTTTTCCAAGAATTTCTTTTTTGTGTTGTTATAATCCTAATTTTCCCCCCTCATCCATTAATTTCAAAAAATTTTTAAACTGTATCTCTCTATGGGGTCATTTTATATTAATCTGTATGTATGTGTATCCTTCAATATTTCTTGTACTTGCCTAACAATAAAAAATTTTTGTCCATAACAAAAAATATTCCCCCTTTAAGCTTTTTTTTTTTGTTGATTTTTATTGTTTTTTAAATCATTTTTAAACTTTAAATTTGTCAGCAGATTATATGGTGGTTTTTTTTTTTTTTTTTTTTTTTTGAGCTTTTTTTGACTCTTTCCATACATTTTGGAATATTCCTAGCCCCAACCCTTTATTTTAGAGGGTTAAAAAAATGGATTAGTTAAAAGTGTGTTGTAAAATTTTCAACAGTTACTTTTGTTTTCTTTATCTTCCCCTTTTAGCTCTTGTAGGATTTTTAGAGATTGTTTTGTTCCCGAATGTTAGCCCCGTAATCCCCATTTCTTGTATGGCTTATCCTTTTGGATCAATTACATTTTTGGGTTTTTGTCATTATATAAAAAAGTTTTTGACAGTTGTAAAGGACAAAACGGTTAATGTCAAAATCGTATTGAATAAAGGAAAACCTGTGGTAGGACAAAAATTCGTCCCTTTCTTAAGGACTTGCATTTGCTGTTTTTAAAATAATTGGGTTGCCTGTACATTAAAGTTTGTTGTTTGTATTCCTCTTTCTTATTTCTTCCGTGCATTTTTCTTCGGTTGTTGTTTTTTTTAGGTGTTTTTGCCTCCCCGTTTTTTGAAGCCCTGATGCCCTCTAGCTTGCTCTTGTATTTGGATCTGTCCATCATGAATTATCTGAGTCCGGTTCCCATGTCGGTGTGTTGTATCTGAAAACTTACTTCCTTTTTTTTAACAATAGGATTTGTTGGAAACTTAATATGGATCTTGGTTTTGCAGTAATTGGGTATTAAAAGAAAATTTTCCATAGTTTATGCCCCCCTTTCAAGGACATAACAAGGTAGTATCGACCGTTTTTTCCCGCGCTGTGTCCTTTTTCTGTAAGAGCGTGTTTTCGTGTATTTTAAAGTCAAATCTGGTTTTCAGCCAGAAAAGGTATTCAAAGAAAAAAAATTTTTTTCAAAACCCTGCCCCCCTTTAGGATAACCCCCCCCACCTCAACTGATAAACCTATTCTTGATAGGTTAAACATGTGATAATGTCAGGGGGCGGGGTAGCATTTGGTGGGGGGGGTAACACTCTCATGAATAAGTTAGGGGTAAAAAGCTCTGAAACTACGCTCTTTCTGAATGGGGGAAAAGACTGGGAAGCAAGTCTTACATGGCTTTTTGCTCTCCTCGCAAAGGGGGGCATAAAATAGAGTGGGCGAATTTCCCAAAATTGGTTCGTCATTTCCCAAAAAAAAAATAACTTCGTTCCCCAAATTTTCTTTGGGACAAATCCGTTAAAAAAAAGCTATTTCCAGGCAGACGGCCTGCAGGGTGCGTAGAACATTTTGCCTGCTTAAATAGCGAGGGGCTTGGGGTTTGGGCTTTATACAATGTTGTGTTTTGTTATGACATGCACATGGGGCTGCCGCCGCTCTTAGAATGTTTACTAAAAAATTCCCTGGGCACTTAAAAGGGGAAAACTGACCAAAAAATGAAGCGGGAATGTTGCCTGATAAAGTCATGCCAGAAAAAGCTGGAAAAAAAACAAGCTGAGAGCTCAGGTGGCAACATTAGTGACAGAATGTGGAGGTGACGGCGGCAGCCACAGCAGCATGAGGTCAGACAGTGGCACAATGACATTCTGGAGGTGGCAAAAACAGGAGTAGGCCACAGAGTGGCACAATGACAGAGAGTGGAGGTCACGGCAGCAGCAGCATGAGGTCAGACAGTGGCACAATCCCATTCTGGAGGTGGCAAAAACAGGAGTAGGCCACAGAGTGGTACAATGACAGAGAGTGGAGGTGATGGTGGCAGCAGCATGAGGTCAGACAGTGGCACAATCACATTCTGGAGGTGGCAAAAACAGGAGTAGGCCAAAAAGTGGCACAATGACACAGTGTGTAGGTCACGGCAGCAGCAGCATGAGGCCAGACAGTGGCACAATGACATTCTGGAGGTGGAAAAACAGTAGTAGGCCACAGAGTGGCACAATGACAAAGAGTGGAGGTGACGCTGGCAGCAACATGAGGTAAGACAGTGGCACAATGACATTCTGGAGGTGGAAAAACAGTAGTAGGCCACATAGTGGCACAATGACTAAGAGTGGAGGTGACGGTGGCAGCAGCATGAGGTCAGACAGTGGCACAATGACATTCTGGAGGTGGCAAAAACAGGAGTGGGCCACAGACTGGCACAATGACAGAGAGTGGAGGTCATGGCCGCAGCAGCATGTGAGGTCAGACAGTGGCACAATCCCATTCTGGAGGTGGCAAAAACAGGAGTAGGCCACAGAGTGGTACAATGACAGAGAGTGGAGGTGATGGTGGCAGCAGCATGAGGTCAGACAGTGGCACAATCACATTCTGGAGGTGGCAAAAACAGGAGTAGGCCAAAAAGTGGCACAATGACACAGTGTGTAGGTCACGGCAGCAGCAGCATGAGGCCAGACAGTGGCACAATGACATTCTGGAGGTGGAAAAACAGTAGTAGGCCACAGAGTGGCACAATGACAAAGAGTGGAGGTGACGCTGGCAGCAACATGAGGTAAGACAGTGGCACAATGACATTGTGGAGGTGGCAAAAACTGGAGTAGGCCACAGAGTGGCACAATGACAGAGAGTGGAGGGACGGTGGCAGCGCATGAGGTCAGACAGTGGCAGAATTCACATTCTGGAGGTGGCAAAAAACAGGATAGGCCACAGAGTGGCACAATGACACAGTGTCTAGGTCATGGCAGCAGGCCACAGCAGCAGATGAGGTCAGACAAGTGCCACAGGGACATTCTGGAGGTGGCAAAAACTGGAGTAGGCCACAGAGTGGCACAATTACAGAGAGGGGAGGTCATGGCAGAAAGGCAGCATGAGGTCAGACAGTGGCAATGAAAATTCTGGAGGTGGCAAAAACTGGAGTGGGCCCCCAGAGTGGCAACAATGACAGAGAGTGGAGGTGGCGGCAGCAGGAGCAACAGCATGAGGTCAGAGAGTGGCACATGACACAGTGTGGAGGTCACGGCAGCAGCCACAGCAGCAGCATGAGGACATAGAGTGGCACAAGGGACAAAGTGTGGAGGTGGGTGGCAATACCAGTCCCTGGTAAGATGGTTGGTGGAAGATGGGAGAAACTGTCAGCAGATGTGTGGCATCAGGCGGGTGGCGGCATCAAAATAGTGGCTGAGGCAGGTAGTTTAACCCGACTCCTTTTTTCACAGTTTTGGGGGAGGGTATGGCTTTAGGGAGTCTGACGCCCAAGGCCTTGGGGTGTGGGGAAACCCGGCGATTAAAGCCGATTCATCTTGCACAGGCCCGTCGTTCCACATTTCCCCGTGGACAAGCGGGTTCTCCCGGGGGAACGAGGCCCCGCCGCATGAAAAACCCGGGTCTGATGCCCCAACTACTGGCCCCGGACAAAGGGCGCTTTCCACTGCGAACTCGGCAAGGGTTTTCGGCCAACATTAAAAATTTTGGGTGCCCCGTAGTCCAGCGTTTCTTCTAACTGGGGGAGGCAAAAGGGGGTGTCCAAGTTGGCCAAAACCCCCTGTTGGGTTTAGGGTCTGTTCCCGGTCCTGCTGTTTCTGCTGGTGCTGCCCCCCTTTTTAGGCGGGTGAAGGAAGCTGCTCATCAGTTTATCCAGGGCTTTGGTTGCTGTGGGAGCTGGTACGGGACCCCCCCCCCCCACAACCTCCACCCGCACCGGGCAGTAGTTTGTTTAGCGTGAGGAACCCCCCGGTCCCGGGCCCCGTCGAGGAGGGACGATGCCGCACATAGGGGGCGGCCAACTGATACGGAGGAAATTTCCCCATAGTATTTGAGTTTGTCCCCCCTCAATAGCTGGGAAAAGGCTTCCCCTTTTGGACCCGGGAGCGGGGTCCCAAATTTGGGTGGGAGCCAGGAAAATCATCCCACTTCCAGAGCCGGGAAAATTGGGGTGTCACTAGCTAGGCAAATTTTAGATGTTTTGGGGGCCCTCGCACAAGTGACTCCGAGGGGTCCCTGCCCCCTTTTTCCACTGTTTACTGCCCTGGTGCTTTGGGGGGTCATTGCCTGTCTTCCTCATCCCATCTACCTCCTCCAGCTGCTTTCCCGCCCCCCCTTCTTGTCAAACCCGGGGAGAAAATTCCCCTTTAAATTTTACCAAAACAATGCTTTTTGCTCCAAATGTCCTCCCCCTCCTCCTTTTTAGTCCCCAGGACTCAGGGGGGCCCCCGGATGTTGTCGCCACGTCTCCAGTCCCCCGCCCGGACAGATTTTTCAGCAAACTGTTCCAGGGGCTTTAAAACAGTGGGTTTACGTTTTTTTCATCCCCTTGTCCTGGCCCACTGAAAAAATTTAAGTGGCCTCCCCGTTGGGCCCCCAACCCAAAGGCGGTGTATGCATGAAACTGCCAAGGGGACATTTAAAATTACACTGGGCAAATATCCTGTCCCTGGGTCATCAAAAAAATCGTTTAAAGGGGCCCTTTTCTGTTTTTTAAAAGTCGGTCCCCAAAATGTGCAGGGTGGAATTCTTAAAAATTTGGAAACATCGCATATGAGTGTGTTGGGGGAGGCCGTTCTGCCCCTTTTCAAAATCGAGGTGGGGGGTTTTTCCCTTTGGGTTTGTAGGAATGGATGAAATGTCCCTGCACGGGTTTTCCCGGGCCCTTTTTAGAAACTTCTGAAAAAACGGTGGAAAAACTTCCCGGAAAACCCTTTTTACAAACCCTTGAACACGGGGCGGGCCTTTCAGGGGAAAGGAAAAATCCCTCCTCGGAGCCCCCCCCCCCGACCCCCCCCCCCCCCCCCCCCCCCCCCCCCCCCCCCCCCCCCCCCCCCCCCCCCCCCCCCCCCCCCCCCCACCCCCCCCCCCCCCCCGGGACCCATGTTACTCCCCTTTTCCGTCACATTGGGTTCCCATTTCAGTTGGGGCGGAGAAAAGGGCCCCTCTCGATTTTTGGCATGACGGGGAGCGTTTTCCTCCCCTGTGTGACTTAGTTCGCCGAGGCAAGCCAGGTGTAAGAAATGCGTGGGCACCGCTGTGGCCCCACAACATGTGGTATGATGGAGCGTACCCGTGGAGGTGAGATGGTGGGGTGGGGGAAAGGGGGAAATAGGCGGGGCATTTGGCGCAGGAAAACCGCAGTTTGACAATTTTGGGAAAGGGGAAAGGGGGCTTTCTGTCCAAATTGTTTGGGTGCTGGGCAGGAGCAATTCTCCCACTGGGCCGTAAAGGACTTTTACTTTTCCTGACCGTAGTTACAGCTCCGGGGCGTCCCCCTGTG
>JAODAL010033357.1:0-45672 GCA_025379985.1 Phyllomedusa bahiana
AAATCGTTATAAAAAGGAGTTCTAAGTATCAGCCATCATAAGCAGCCGCTGCAGGCACCTTCCCTGCTCAGTACAGTGAGAGCGGTATGAGCTCCCAGACGTCGCGCCCGGACTTATATAGTGCGGTGACGTCACAGAATCCCGGGGGTTTCTCTGATTGGCTTAATCTCTGCACATGTCATGTAGGCTATGCCTTTCTTCCTCCCAGAGTGCTTTGCCCCATGTAACGCCATGTGCTCGCAGCCATTTTATTAATCAAAAGCGCGCTTCGTTCCCGCGAAGTACCCCAAACTTCGACTTCGTTCAGAACCGAAGTTTTCCTGAAATTCTAAACGAAGTCCACTTCGTTAGAATCAATTCGCCCATCTCTAATTATGACACTCAACATCTCCATACATAAAATAAGATTAAACTTACAAAGAAAATACGTTATGTATATTTAGGACCTACAATACTCCCAAAAAGATAGGGATGTTTGGCTTTCAATTGAAAGTTATGGAAAACATAAAAATGTAATGCTACAGTGATATTTTATCCTGAAAAAAGGCCATTTAACTCGTAGCCTGCAATGTTAATTTTCTCATCTCAAACAATTTAATGAAACCAAAGCCAACAACAGTGGAGGGGTAGACACCCTCAAAGAAAGTCAATGTATAAATAATGTGTCATGTGGCCTGGAGCATCAATTACAGCTTGACAATGATGTCTCATGCTCTTCACAAGTTAAGTTATTGACTGCTGAGCCATGGCCTCCCACTCTTCGTGAAAGGTGTCCCTCAGGTCATTGAGGTTCAGGGCTACAGAGTTACGAGCTTCTACTCGGCTGATCCCACAGGATTTCTAAGGGGTTCAGGGCTGGAGAAAGTGCAGACCACTCCAACATCTTTATTACGACTAATACAAAATTTAAAACCCATCCATACTGCTACTTCACAGAAAAGCTTTATAACTTACATTTCATTGAGGCCTTTGGGAGACAAAGAGTTAGGGCCCGTTTACACGGCAATGGACAAATACCAGTCGATTTATCCAACCGGTATTTGCCCGGTTTGTGTGCCGTCGGGGAGGGGGGGGGGGCGGTTTTTCTCCGCGATGAGTGGAGAAAAGCCATCCTCCTTCCCATTCACATGCTCATATTCCATCCAAAAACCGAACAGAAGAATGTGCATGTAGAATGTTTTTCGGGCAGCCAGCGGTTTGAAAAAAGGGAACATTAAGGTAACACATGTTCTGATGAAGTGCCGGTATTGCGGCATGAAACGCGTCATGTTTGTGTTTTATTGCTTTTAAATTGTGTGAAGGCAAACAGTCTTTTGCACTTTTTATTTGCAAAATAAAATGTATTTTATTTACTGCTGCCTCATCCGCGGTTTTCTTCTGGCCACGAGCGTCGGGTCTGGATTTTTTCTTCTCTCCGTCTCTTCATGTCCACGCTACTGCTGTGGCTTCTGGAACCGAGGTATATGGCTGCCGTACCACTAGCTCAGATGTTTGAGCCCCCTGTTTGCTCATAAGAGAGTTGTGCCTCTACAGTAGTAGCACAACTTACCAAGGTGAGCGATTCCTGCCTTTATTTACGTTTTTCTTTCTAAACATACTTTCACCATTGTGCGCCCCCTCTGTTTTTTATTCTTTTCCCCTGCATCTTTCTTATCTGTGAATACAGAGGAGAGACAAAGATAGCAGGCTTCTCCCCAGAAAATCTTTGCTTATACTCAGTGCTTCGATTACTTTGCCCAATGGCGAACTGGGTTTTGGAGTTCCTGCGTCTCCTCTTGGGCACATAATTGCTATTGGGCCTCTGAGCCCTGACTGTCATCTCGGGGCATAACAAATATCCTTAAATCAGATAAGACTGGATGGGGCAGGACTCCAATATGTATCCTTACCATTGTAACTTATTAATAACAATGTTATTCCTGGTATTATAATTATTACATTACTAATAAGCTTCATCTCATAATAAATGAACAACACATTGACTATAAGTCTATAGAACATTTATTTTTGGGAAAAGCCATTGAATAAGCAATTTAAAGAGGAAAAGACGGTCCTAAAAAATAACTTTTATTAAATATATTAAAAACATGTCACAATATCTCTCAAAAACTCTCAAAAAAGCTGTGGGAGAAAAGAAAAACCACATGGATGGGACCAGAGAAATATCCAGAACCTGGCCCTACAACCCTAATATACCCTAACCTAACTGAGAGAATACAGGATATTCGCCCCGATAAGGGCGTTCCTGTCCGCAGCCTTACCCTAATTTAGAAACACCCTATTGCTCCTCATGGTCCCGTCCCAACATGTTTCAATCATCCATAATATCATCAGGGGACAGTACGGAAAAGATTTAATGGACCAAGTGTATGGGTATAGTAACAAGTCAATAGCTGCAATAATGTGAGGCAAAAAAATATATATAGGTAGATAAATACCTGATGGCAATTAATCATGAGATATCGTCATGATATGCCGCGTTTACATAACATAGTGTAAGGTACCTTACATTTAGCCGGCACGATATCACCCTGTAGAGTTATCTTATAAACCGGTAAGCCCACCAGGCTGTAGGGAGTACAGAAAAAAGGAAGGGCATAAGATGACAAACTAACCCTGCAAAAGACCCCCCACCGTCACAGCATCCACCCATGTAACTTACTATTCAGTTCCGAAGTGCAGATCATCTCCCGCCCTGTAAGGGCATAACAGCGTTGGCTGTATGTGAGAAGATATGTGGATGTGCACGGAAGATAAAGGCGCGCTCACGGCGCCTCCGTGATGTCACACAGTGCGTCCACGGCGGAGAGCTGCTCCGAGATCACTCCTTAGTTACGGCGCATGCGCAGGCAAAACATAGTGCCGAAACATATGCGGGACGTGATACCGAGGCAGTGAAACTGAGCAGGTAATTTTAAACACTGCTCAGGTAGCAACAAATAGAACGGCATTTATTGGCAGGAATTAGAGGCTGGTGATCTGCTCCAAGTCCCCCAAGAGACACCAATGAGATTAATATGGATGTCATGGTCAATCTATCATGGTAATCAAAAAGGTACTATGCATACAAAGAAGTAATGGTACACTAGGCAAAGGGAATTGAGATATAGGTTTATTTAGAAGTAGCTGCTGAAATCCAATTGATCATTTAACCCTTTTGGAGCCTTTGTGTTTAGGGTAAATGTCCAAAAGCATTCCTTCTGCAGCAACAATCTATCCAAATTTCCACGTCTTTGGGAGGGAGAGACACAATCAATGCCCCTCCGTTTTAGGCACTTCGAGTTCCCCCCATGCATTGAATGTATATGACGTGAAATTGGTGTGTCCCGTTGGTGGCGGACATCACCCAAGTGCTCCCCAATCCTACTTCGCAACTGTCTTGTGGTTTTACCCACATACCTCAATCCACATGTACAGGTTATCAAGTATACCACATGTGTGGTCTTACAGTTAATGAAGTGTTTGATCTGATAGGTCTTTCTACCTGTGTCATCAGAGAAAGTCTTTTCCACAAAACCACAAAAAGAACAGTCCCCACTGTCACGTACCCAGACGTAGAAGTGGATCCACTGGACCGCCGCAAGCGATGGCGTAAGCCACGCCAGGGAACGGAATCTAAGTAGGTCCCGGGTTTTTCACCAGAGCCCGTCGCAAAGGGGATGGACTTGCTGCGGGGGGAAAGTCTACCAGGTCGTTACCCCTGACGTGACTTGCTTGCGGTGGCAGCCAAAGTATAGCGTGGTCAGAATCGTCAGGCAGGCTCGAAGTTGGGGACAGGCAGAAGGTCAGGGCGGGCCCGGCAAGGGTTTTCGTGGTCGTGGACAGGCAGTAGGTCAGGACAGGCGGCAAGATGCGTGGTCGAGGAACGGAAGCTAATGGTACGGTACACGGTAAGTCAGAACAAGGTTTGGAAGGCTTTCTGAGTAGGCTAAATGGCACTAAAGATCTGGCAACAGCCCCAGGAAGGGGCAGGCTAAAATAAGGGCAGTGACCGGCAATAGCCAATTACCGGTGCACTGGCCCTTTAAATTACACAGAGACGGCGCGCGCGCCTCAGATGTCGGGAACACGCGCGCCGGGAGGCTGGAGCAGAGACAGGAGCGCGGCCGGGTAAGTAAGAAGGTGGCCGGCCAGGGGAGCGTGCCCACCGCCCGACATGCGGGCGGCGGTGCCGCTCGTGCAGGGACCACGGGTGTGCCCGCGACCCGGGACGAGGGTCGCGGGCCCACCCGTGACAGTACCCCCCCCCCCTTTGGCCTCCCCCTCTTTCTGGCCTGGAGGAACCTCTGAATGATGTTACGATCCAGAATATTGTTTTCTGGCTCCAGGACCTCTCTTCGGGCCCGAACCCTTTCCAGTCAATGAGAAAAAAACGCTTCCCTCTGACCATCTTCACATCAAGAATCCCTTTACCGTAAAGACATTGGTGGATCGGCCTCAGGAGTGGGGGGAGAAAGTACCCTAGAGAAGCGATTAAGGATGACCGGGTTTTAGAAGCGAGACATGGAAGGAGTTCGGGACCCTCATAGTGGGAGGAAGGCGGGGGCTTGTATGCCACTGGATTAATGCGCCTAAGCACCTCGAATGGACCCAGGAACCGGGGATCCAGCTATAGCTGGGAACCTTGAAACGTATATATTTAGCCGCCCAACCACACCTTGTCACCGGGCGAGAAGGTTGGCGGAGGTCTTCGCTTTTTGTCGGCTTGTGCCTTTGGTGCGGCCGGAAGCCGGGACTCGAGATCGGTGCGTCTGCTTCCAGAGAGCTGTCAGGTCCCGGACCAGCTCCTGCACAGCAGGGCCCTCGGAGGGCACAGAAAGGGGGGGGGTGGGGCGGGGTTTCGCCCGTAGACAATAAAGAAAGGAGCACCCTCCGGCAGACCCAAGCCCCAATGAGTTATAGGAGAACTCGGCCCAGGGCAACAGGCTGGACCAATCACCCGGGCACGCGGAGACAAAGTGGCGCAGGTAGCAACCTAGGGTTCTGGTTTACTCTCTCCCCTGCCCATTGGACTGGGGGTGTGGGCTGAAGAAAAGTCCAATTTCATTTGCCATTTGGTTGCGGGAGGGAGCGCCAGAATTGGAGACAAATTGAACCCCCCGGTTCGACACTATGTGCCGAGGAAGCCCATGCACCCGAAAAATTTTGTAGAAAAAATAAACTGGCAAGGCGCGGGCTGAGGGCAGGCCCAGCAGAGAGTTGAAGTGGGACATTTTTGAAAACCGGTCTGTCACCACCCAAATCACGGTGTTGCCAGAGGAAGGAGGAGATCCGTGATAAAAATCCATGGCCACATGGGTCCAAGGACAGCTAGGTGTAGGTAGAGGAAGGAGCCAGACCTGCCGGTTTTGAGACGAGGAGACTTGTTCCTGGCACAGGAAGCGCGGGACTCCCACGAAACCACGAACATCCTGGGCTAGGCCCGGCCACCATTAGAACCGAGAGATGAGGGAACAGGACCTCTGCACTCCTGGGTGACAGCCATACGGGAGCAATGACCCCAAGACAATATCTTCTTCCGGAGAGCTGGACGAACGTATGTCTTGCCGGGGAAATGCGTTGTAGGTCTACCGGTTGCGGCAGAGATGAGCCGTTCTGGAGAGATAATGTGCCGTGGGGTGGACTCGTCCCCAGTCAAAATCCGAAGCACGGAGAGAGCGTCGGCCTTGACATTTGTTCCGCAGGGCAAAAATGAATTTGAAAAAATTAACCGGGGGAAAAGAAGAGAGACCAACGAGCTGGCGTGGATTTAAGCGTTGAGCCGTCTGAAGTATAGCAGGTTTTTATGGTCGGTATAAATGCTGACTTGGTGACGACCCCCCTCCAAGAGTACCGCCACTCTTCCAGAGCCAGCTTGATGGCCATTTAATTCCCGGTCCGCCGATAAAAGTAATTCCTTTCAGCAGAGGAAAAACTTTTAAAAAAAAAACCCACAAGTGAGGGTCTTGCCTTTGGGTCCTTTCTGGGAGGAGTACGGCCCCAGCCCCACCGAGGAGGCGTTGACTTTGGGGAAAAAATTGTTGTTCTGTATCTGGCCGGTAAGAGTACCGGCGCAGAGGTGAAGGCAGATTTTAAACTTTAGAGAAGGTTTCCCTCTGCCGCTGGTGGCAGAGCTTTGGATTGGCGTTCTTCTTGGTCAAAGCCACTATGGGAGATGCCAGCGAGGAGAAATTTGTGGTATAAATTCCCCTTAGTATTTGGCGAACCCCAGGAATCTTTGTATGGGTCGGAGACCCACGGGGCGCGGCCACTGAAGGACGGCGGACAACTTAGTGGGGTCCATCTGCAGGCCCTTGTCGGAAATAATGTAGCCGAGGAATGGTAGATTCTGCTGATGAAACAGGCATTTCTCAAGTTTGGCATAAAGGCGGTTGGCCCTTAGACGTCTGAGGACTTGTCGTACGTGAACTTGATGAGACTCAAGGTCAGTGGAGAACACCAGAATGTCGTCTAGATACACAACCACGCACGTGTACAGGAGGTCCCGGAAGATGTCATTAACGAATTCTTGGAAGACGGCCGGGGCATTGCAGAGCCCGAAGGGCATGACCAGATACTCGAAGTGCCCGTCGCGGGTGTTGAAAGCGGTCTTCCATTCATCGCCCTCACGTATTCGTATGAGGTTATAGGCCCCTCGCAGGTCCAGTTTAGTAAAGATTTTGGCTCCTCGTAGGTGGTCAAAAAGCTCCGTGATCAGGGGCAGAGGATAGCGGTTCTTTACCGTGATCTTATTGAGGCCTCGATAGTCTATGCAAGGACGTAGAGTACCCGCCCTTTCTTAGCCACAAAAAAGAACCCGGTTTCCAGCTGGGAGGAGGACTTGCGGATAAACCCCTTCTGGAGATTCTCCTTGATATATGTAGACATACCCAAGGCCCTCAGGTACCGACAGGGGGTAAACCCTGCCACTTTGGCGGAGACGTCCCGGGCACCAGATCAATAGGACAGTAATATGGCGATGGGGTGGCAACGTCTCAGCTTGCTTTCAGAGAAGACGCCCTGCGAAGGCTTGTATGGGCGGGAAGGCCGTCGCGACTTAGACGACCCAGGAGAAGCGGTTAAGCACCAGGCGAGTGTGCCACCAAACAGCGGGGGACTGACACTCCGAACCCCAACTCGGGGACTTCGCCCGTCTGCCAGTCGAGCACAGGAGCATGGCGTTGCAACCACGGGAGACCCAAAGGAGAATGGACGAGGGAACGGGGTAGTACGTAGAACGCAAGTCTCTCCTTGTGCAGTCCCCCTACTTGTAGGCCCAGAGGCTCAGTCCGGAACCAAATTTGGGAAATCCTTGAGAATTCCACCACTGACAGAGGAGATAAGTTAGGGGCTTCTCCAGGCGGGATCACAGGGGGCTTTATCTGGGACACCAGGGCAGCGTCCAAGAAATTTCCAGCAGACCCAGAGTCCAGGAAAGCTGTAGCGTGAAACTGGGAACCAGGGCCCCCATTTGCCGACGATAAACGGGCATGGTCAGGCGAGGAGAGGGCTTGCTCTCCCTGGGGACGCCTCGCCTACGTACCCTAGGTGCGCCGTTTCCCGGCGCTGAGGGCGCATGTGGGCGGATCTGGGGAAAAATGGTCTGAAACTGCCGCAGTACAGACAAAGATTCTCCTCATGTCTTCTGGTTAGCTCCGTTGTAGACAGGTGGGCTCTATCCACTTCCATGGCTTCCTCGGCGGCAGGTGAAGAGGGCAACTGAGGCGGCCTTTGAAATACTGGAGCCAGACGAGGGAGACGGCGGGGTCTTACCCTTTCCCATTCCTGCCGGAGTTCCTCCTGGTGTTCCGGAAACGGATGTCAATCCGAGTGGCAGGGAGAATAAGGTACTCAAGGAAGACGGGAGATCCCGGGCAGATAGGGCATCTTTGACGCGGCTGGAGAGGCCCTTCTTGAAGGTGGCAGTCAACGCCACTTCATTCCAAGATAACTTGGAAGCCAACGTGTGGAAACGTACGGCATTGTCGCCTATGGAAGAATAATAATCTAATAATAATAATCCCCTTGGCGCAGGTTTAGCAAGGCGGTCTCGGCAGATGAAGCCCGCCTGGTTCCTTGAATACACTCCTGAACTCGGTGAGGAAGGTAGCCAGGTTGGCTGTGACCGGATCGTCCCTGTCCCAGAGGGGAGTAGCCCAGACCAGGGCTTTCCCGGAGAGAAGGCTGAGCACGAACGCCACCTTAGACGGTTGCGGTTTGGAAATTGGTTGCCCATTAATTTGATATGCAGGGAGGGATTGGGTGATAAAGCCCCTGCAGGCCTTGGAGTCCCCATCGAACTTGAACGGCATAGACAGACGGAGCCGTGGACCAGCGGTCGGAGTCGGAACTGGAGGGGCAGCGGGAGCGGGTTGCTGCTGCTGGGCGGCCAGGAACTGCTGCATCATGGCGGAGAGATGGCTGAGTTGCTGGGCTTGCTGAGCGATCTGTTGCGACTGCTGGGCCACAATGGGGGTGAGTCAGCATTGGACGGCAGAGGCACCTTGGCGGATCCATGGCCGGATCTTACTTTTCACGTACCCAGTACGTAGAAGTGGATCCACTGGGACCGCCGCAAGCGATGGTGTAAGCCACGCCAGGAACGAATCTAAGTAGGTCCGGTTTTCACCAAGCCGCCGCAAAGCGGGATGGACTTGCTGCGGCGGGAGTGTACCAGGTCGTTACCCTGACATGACTTGCTTGCGGTGGCAGCCAAAGTATAGCGTTTGGGGCAGAATAGTCAGGCAGGCTCGTAGTCGGGGACAGGCAGAAGGTCAGGGCAGGCGGCAATGGTTCGTGGTCGTGGACAGGCAGTAGGTCAGGACAGGCGGCAAGATGTGTGGTCGAGGAACGGAAGCTAATGGTACGGTACACGGTAAGTCAGAACAAGGTTTGGAACGCTTTCTGAGTAGGCTAAATGGCACTAAAGATCTGGCAACAGCCCCAGGAAGGGGCAGGCTAAAATAAGGGCAGTGACCGGCAATAGCCAATTACCGGTGCACTGGCCCTTTAAATTACACAGAGCCGGCGCGGCGCGCGCCTCAGATGTCGGGAACACGCGCGCCGGGAGGCTGGAGCAGAGACATAGCGCGGCCGGGTAGTAAGAAGGTGGCCGGCCGCCGGGGGATCTGCCCACCGCCCCCACATGGGGGGCGGCGGTGCCGCTGTGCGGGGGCCACGGGTGTGCCCACGACCCGGGACGGGGTCGCGGCCCACCCGTGACACCACATTTGAAAAGGGAAACCCTTTGGGCTAGTTAGCCACATATCTTTCCTTGATTTTTCGAAGTGGCTACTGACCAGACAGTCTCTCAAGTTTCTTCCCCTTCTATAAGATATCGAGGGAGACTCACCAATACAGTCCCCTAGATCGGGGTCCATCTTCAACACATGCCAGTATTTATTTAGGGTCTGTCTGACCTAAGGGGCCGCATTATCAAAAGTACCCACAATGCGCACCGCTGTTTCTTGATTCTGACTCAAACAAGTTTTCGGTGTCAGCAATTGAACCCGATCCCTTGTCAACGCGTGTTGGTATGCATGTTCATTTTGTAGTGGGTAGCCCTTAGTCAGAAAACGAGATCTCAAAATACTGGCCTCCTTCTTGAAATTTTTCAAGGGAAAAAACAGTTGCATCGAAGGGGCAAATACTGTCCACGTGGAATCCCTCTTTTGAGGGTTTAGGGTGGGGAACTCTCCCAGCGTAGTAGGGAATTTGTGGCTGTGGGTTTGCGGTAGATAGTGGTTGTTAATTCCCCATCCTGACCTCTACCAATGCCGATATCCAGGAATGGTAAAAATTCAGAGGAGATTTCAAAGGTAAATCTCAGATTGAATGTATTAACATTCAGATTTTGTACGAACTGAGTGAATTCTTCTCGCGAGCCATCCCAGATGATAAAAATATCGTCGATAAATCTAGCCCACAGGGCTATACGGTCAGAAAAAGGAGGGGGAGAGTCACCAAAGACCACGGACGTCTCCCACCAGCCCAGGTACAGATTTGCATAGGCCGGGGCACAAGAACTGCCCATGGCTGTACCCTGTAGCTGGTGGAAGACGTCCCCATCAAACAAGAAATAATTCCTTGTGAGGGTAAATTGTAGAAGCTCTCCAACAAACTTGTTATGCGCCCTTAAATGTACCCCTCTAGAGGAGAGAAAAAACTCAACCGCCTTACGTCCTAGTGAGTGGGGTATCGACGTGTACAGGGCCTCCACGTCGATGCTTGCTAGAAAGGCACCCTCACCAATCGACAAACCTTCAATGCGCTTCAATAGGTCGGTAGTGTCCCTAATGAAAGATGGTAGGGTTTCAACAAATGGTGCCAGTATGTGGTCTAGGTAAATGCCACAATTCTGACAGAGGGCCCCTATCCCAGAGACAATGGGACGACCCCTTAAAGGAGACACCCCCTTGTGGACCTTAGGTAAGGCGTAAAACGTGGCAACCTTTGGTGTACGTGGATATAGGAAGTCATATTCAATTTGATCAATAAGTTCCATCTCTTTTGCCTGTGTTAGTAAGCTTTTTAATTCTACTTGAAAATCCATGGTGGGATCCGATGACAAGCGTGCGTAACAATTTTTGTCCAATAAAAGACTCAGACACATCTCCCGATATTGTTGACAATTCAACACCACAATGTTACCCCCCTTATCAGAGGGCTTAATACATAACTCACGGTTCCTTGATAAGGCCTCCAGTGCTACCCGTTCTTACTTTAAATAGTTGGTCCATCTGGACTCTTTTATATTGGCCAGATCTTTGAGAACTAGATCCAAAAATACCTCAATACAGGAGGCTTCCGCTACTGGTGGCATCTTACTACTTTTAGCCCTCAGTAACAGAGGGGGCACTACCTGGCAAACAATGGGGGCATCTACCTGGCAACAGAGGGGGCACTACCTGGCAACAAAAGGGGCATCTACCTGGCAACAGAGGGGGCACTACCTGGCTAACAAAGGGGGCTTATACCTGGCAACAGAGGGGCACTACCTGGCTAACAATGGGGGCATCTACCTGGCTAACAATGGGGGCATCTACCCGGCTAACAAAGGGGGGATCTACCTTTGGGAAAAGAAGGGCACTACCTGGCTAACAATGGGGCATTTTACCTGGCTAACAATGGGGGGGACTACCTGGCTATCAAAGTAGGGCATCTACCTGGCTAACAAAGGGGGCACTACCTGGCAAACAAAGGGGCATCTTACCTGGCAACAAAGGGGCATCTACTGGCTAACAATGGGGGCATCTACCTGGCTAACAAAGGGGGCACTACCTGGCTAACAAAAGGGGGGATCTACCTGGCTAACAAAGGGGGGAAACTACCTGGCTACAAATTTGGCTCTACCTGGCTACAGAGGGGGCATCTACTTGGCTACAAGGGGGCATCTACCTGCCTGTAAGGGCACTACCTGGTTATGGGGGGGGCTACTACCTGGCTATAAGGGCATCTACCTGGCTTTCTTCCAAAGCCGTTATGCAGTTAGGTGGAGTGTGGTGTGGCTTTTTGAAGGGGCGTGACACACGACAAGATGGGCGTGTCTACGCGCGCCGCCCACTAGAGTCTCCTGCTTTTTCACTTTCAAAAGTTGGCAACTATGGTATTTTAGGGTTGTAGGGCCAGGTTCTGGATATTTCTCTGGTCCCATCCATGTGGTTTTTCTTTTCTCCCACAGCTTTTTTGAGAGTTTTTGAGAGATATTGTGACATGTTTTTAATATATTTAATAAAAGTTATTTTTAGGACCATCTTTTCCTCTTTAAATTGCTTGTTTGATTTACGTCGATTAAGAAGTTTAATGTACTATTGGCAAGGACTTGCTAGGTACCTCTTTCTCAAAAGCCATTGAGTGTAAAGATTTTTTTAAAAGCGGTCATATCTTAAAGAGAACCTGTCACATAGTTTATGCCCCGCTTGCTGAGGGCAGAACAAGCTAGTGACAGACATGCTGTTTCCAGTGCTGTGTCTCTTATTCTGTAAGATGCTGGAGTTTTTGTGTATTTAATGCTCAAATCTGCAGGTTTCAGCCAGAAGAGTCATTCAGAGAGTCATTTCAAACCCCGCCCATCTGTGGCTAGCCCCGCCCACCTCATCTGATGTACCTCTTGCTTAGAATAGGTAGAAACATGTGAATAACTGTCAGTGGGCAGGGCTAACCCCTACTCAGGGATAACATTTGAGGGGTAAATGCTCTAAAACTGCTGCATCTTACAGAATAAGGGACACAGAACTGGAAACAGCAGGTCGAAAACTAGCTTGTGCTGCCCTCAGCAAGGGGGCATCATTTATGTGACAGGTTGCCTTTAAATATGGTGATAAATTGATACACAAGGTATAAGAATATTGAAACCTATCATAACCTATATAAGTGTTATATACATAAGTGTTAACCCTATAGAGCTGATCCCATGTTCCCTGTGTTCACCAGCTGTCAAGATAAAGGATTTATGTATTTCTTAATATTACTGGGTGAATCTGGGCCCTTTAGTATTTACATGGTGTTTACTCCTGCTGGAAATCCTGTAAAATTGTTTCACTATAGATCTGCTGGTATTATATAACCCTATATATGAATAGAATTATAGCAGCTATCACACTACAATATGCCAGCTATACTCTTCTAGAATCTTAATTTCTGTATGAACAGATATACATCTGAATAGAGTTGCAACTATTAGGACCAATCAGATTCAGCCATGTGTAATGACATCATGATGATAGGACCCCAGATGACATCATAGAAGCCGGTGACATTGAGTTTCTATTAAAGCCGTTGCCTGACATTACCTTGTGCTATTAATCTGTGAATACAGAAAAGAGTCCGACAATGATAGTAGGCAAAAGCTATAAAATAAAAATAGTAATATAATATATATATAATATAATATATAATAATATATAATAATATAATAATAATATAATATTATAATATAATATATATAATATATATATATATATATATATATATATATATATATATATATATATATATATATCTATAGATATATACACTCACCGGCCACTTTATTAGGTACACCTGTCCAACTGCTCGTTAACACTTAATTTCTAATCAGCCAATCACATGGCGGCAACTCAGTGCATTTAGGCATGTAGACATGGTCAAGACAATCTCCTGCAGTTCAAACCGAGCATCAGTATGGGGAAAAAAGGTAATTTGAGTGCCTTTGAACGTGGCATGGTTGTTGGTGCCAGAAGGGCTGGTATGAGTATTTCAGAAACTGCTGATCTCCTGGGATTTTCACGCACAACCATCTCTAGGGTTTACAGAGAATGGTCCGAAAAAGAAAAAACATCCAGTGAGCGGCAGTCCTGTGGGCGGAAATGCCTTGTTGATGCCAGAGGTCAAAGGAGAATGGGCAGACTGGTTCGAGCTGATAGAAAGGCAACAGTGACTCAAATAGCCACCCGTTACAACCAAGGTAGGCAGAAGAGCATCTCTGAACGCACAGTACGGCGAACTTTGAGGCAGATGGGCTAAAGCAGCAGAAGACCACACCGGGTGCCACTCCTTTCAGCTAAGAACAGGAAACTGAGGATCCAATTTGCACAAGCTCATAGAAATTGGACAGTAGAAGATTGGAAAAACGATGCCTGGTCTGATAAGTCTCGATTTCTGCTGCGACATTCGGATGGTAGGGTCAGAATTTGGCGTCAACAACATGAAAGCATGGATCCATCCTGCCTTGTATCAACGGTTCAGGCTGGTGGTGGTGGTGTCATGGTGTGGGGAATATTTTCTTGGCACTCTTTGGGCCCCTTGGTACCAATTGAGCATTGTTGCAACACCTTGTGGAATCTATGCCACGAAGAATTGAGGCAGTTCTGAAGGCAAAAGGGGGTCCAACCCGTTACTAGCATGGTGTACCTAATAAAGTGGCCGGTGAGTGTATATATATATATATATAATATAATATAAAAATAGTGAGAAAAAGCTAAGCAAATCTTAGTTTTTACTCAAGGTTTCAATCACTTGGTTCTTTAGAGATCCAGGATTTGGCATTATTGCCTCTCCTCTTGGTCATATGGGCACTACTGGGCCTCTGTCTTGGCATAAAAAATATCCTTACATCAGGTTACATAGTTTATATGGTTGAAAAAAGACATCTGTCCATCAAGTTCAATCGTGGGTGGGAAAAGAGGTGGATGAAGGAAGAGGGATAGGGAATTTTTTAGCTTTGTTTTCCCTACTGATGCAGATTTTGGAACCCATAAAACAAGAACCAATCTGTCCTAATGGAATATTTCCTTCCTAATCCCAAAATTGCCATCAAACTGGATCTAGACCAGTGTTTCTCAACTCCAGTCCTCAAGACCCACCAACAGGTCATGTTTTCAGGATCTCCCACAGAATGCACTGATAATAATGATATCACCTGTGCAGAATGCACTGACAATAATCATATCACCTGTGCAATGCTGAGGAAATCCTGAAAACTTGACCTGTTGGTAGGTCTTGAGGACTGGAGTTGAGAAACACTGATCTAGACGTTTTATACAGTTACATAAGTAGATGTAAGCGTCAATGGGGCAAGACTCCTATTATTATTCTTATTCTATTATCAGTGTTGTTCCTGGTATGGTATTATTACGTTATCTAACATTGATATTCTAGTCTATGTAAACACATGTACTTTAGATCCACTACTACATTTGACTTATGTTGTTAACTGAAGGCATGACATTTCTATGGCATTCTGGGAGATGTAGTCTATACTATCTGAACTGTATAATAGTAGATCTCTGTGAGAAAAATTCCCTAAAAAAATGACTTCATCTCCAACTTCGTATCTGGTCAGATCTCACAGATGGCCCCCAGGAAAGCTCAATTCACACGTTAATCAGCCCAGCTAAGACCCATGGTAAATGCTCTTCTATGGGAAGCTAGCACAGCAGGAGATGTGGACACCTCAAAAGAAGCCTCATCTCCATTAATTAGCACCAAGACATATGCTGTCTCAAACCCCAAGCTTCAAAGACTTGAATGAATCCAACCCAGATCCAGCGGCCTCGATATGTCATAAAGATTTATAGGCAATCCGCTCATAACTGGTCTATGGCGGTTTCATATCTTAAAATATGGAACTCCCCGCACACATAGTCACCACTCCCATGTTTGCACGAGGCCGAGGGACTGAGAAATCGAGAACTGGACTTAGAGAGTCCATAGGATAGGGATGTCTGATATCCGGGCGTAGTTTAGGTCCAGCCGCTTCTGATGATGCCACTGGCTCGGTTCTGTGCCTGCCCTGCCGCGTTATGGTCCATTTTTGGATTTTCAGTCAGAAATTGCATGGCCAGAATGGGAGGAATTCCTAGACCGTCCCAGGGGTATGTGGGGGGCGTGTAGGGGGCTGCCACGTGGGCTGTCCCACCACAGATATAAGCGGGAGCCCCAGATGGGGCCAACCGTTGCATCCAGGAGGGGGGTACCTACATCATTCCAGAAGCATCCACGCAGCGAAGGGCCACATTTGCCCCCCCTGGTGAGCCCAGACCCAGAAATAAGCCAACAACAGGTAACTGGACACATTTTACTGCCTTTGAATTGTAACCATACTTATATTTGCACCTCTGACTTTTACCTGTATAATATTATCATTTTGTATATATTTGTCTAGTGTGCACTCCAAGGTTAATTAAATCTATAAACTTTAATCTGAGTTAATCGGTCTTGATCATCGGCCTCACATGCCTATTACTCGGTCTATAATATATAGCTACCCCAAGGCTGGTTCCTGGCCTTGTTATAAGTCGGTAACGGACCGGTCTTATAACCAAACGAGAGAACTGGTGGCAGCTTGTCTGGCAGATTTTTGTGAAAACCAGTGTGGGTAAACACATCTCTCCCAACCGTTCAGGATTCTAGACGAGTAGGGTGTTCTCTCGTCCTCCCTGGGTCTCCCAGTGCCCGTGTGGACAGGGGTCAATGGTGAAACAGTATCTGGCTGACCTTGTGTACCCCAAGGGGGCAGCGCAACGTCACGATACACCTCAAGTCAGGCCTTCGACCCTTGAGTGGGTTGGCGGGGCGGGCTTTTTCCTGACAATCTCATTATATAGTGAGCCATAATTTCATATTTCAGCATCCATAGCCTGTTATGGATCCACATTGCCTTGTTTTTCTGGATTCCATATTGGTATACACATAAAGCCTTTTCTGTGTCTTGTAGAAGCTAAAAATAATAGAGAAGGGTTTTTTATACTTACTCATACTAAAATTGAAGAAATCAGGCGATACCTTTTAGAGGGTAACTGAGTAAATTTGATGGTAAGATTTCGAGAGCACTAGCTCTCTTCTTCAGACATGGTGTCTGAAGCTTACCATCAAATATACTCAGTTAGCTTCTAAAAGGTACCACCTGATTTCTTCACTCTTCTACTACTATCTATGGCTAACACGGTACAACAATATACTACTCATATTAAATTTGTGAGAACAAAACATGGCATGATATTTTGGAGGTACTCTACACTGGTAAAGAGAGGATCTATGGGTCCTCAATACAGAACCATATGGACTCCATGTACAAGGTTAGAGCTCAAGGCTTTGTGATGTGGATGAGACCTCTGGTAAGTGCATTTCTATATCCCTGTTAAAAATGTATTTCCTGACAAAAGTCAAATTTTTTTGCAATAAAAACATAGATGGATTCAACATATAAGTACAATAGAAAGGGCAGGGGAAGGAGGTACCTATTATCTCCTCTGACTATGGTACCAAAGTACTTTGTTCCAGGTTAAGTAAAGTGAATTGAAGCGAGACCTTAGAAAAGTGTCCGAGTTAAACCTCTTTATTGAATTTTTCCAGGGAATCTGTCCACCCTTAATGATATGTATTTTTCTATCTGTTGAGATTTTAGGTTTCTATGCGATGGTCTGAGTGACAGGCTTCTGTGACACAGGCTTTATTGCAGCATCTGTTCTTGGGTGGAGCTAGCACTCAGAAACAACACTTAACAATTTGGTTAAATACTAGTGATGTCATCACCACCTTACTAACTACGCAGTAGAATTATTGTGACACGCAAGTTGGGACAATGTAAAAGTCACTCAGTTGCAGAGGATGGTTATGAAGTGCTTGCTTAGTGCAATACCTAATACAGAAGGAGATCCTGGAGTTGGTCAGTGCACATATTATGCTGTGGAAACTTGTGATTCAAGGCTAAAAAATTCCTGAACAATGCTTGCCACATTACTGTTTGCTGGGCGAGGTGTGGCCTATAGTAGACTAATGTCACAATGCAGTTACTTCACTCTGTGCTTATTCCTTTGAAGTACCACTCCTGAAGCCACACAGCTGCCAAGCACAAGGATGTATGTGCAAAAATGATTTTTAAAAGTGTTTTAAATCTCCATACCAAATCCCTTAACTCATGGCTACCACGCTACCAGAGGTGTAACTCGAAGCTCCTGGGCCCCAAAACAAAATCTACATAGTTCAGTCAGAATATTATGACCACCAGCTAATATCCCTAACCATGGACAGCAGCTATACAAGCTGGGAGTAACTTGATAAAGTCCTGGTAGGTTGTCACAGGTAACTGGAGCCATGCTGACCACAGTGCATACCACACCTGCCGAAGGGTGCGTGGGTGAGGATCCATAGAGCCAATCAGCAAGTAGTGATGTACATGATCTGCAAGAATGGATTCATACCAAAATCGGTTGAGAGCGCCTTCCGCATGGATGAGTGGGCCAAGAGAATGCCACAAAAACATTCCCCAGACCATAATGCTGTCACCACCAGCTTGTGTTCTTCCAGCAATGGTTGCAGGGTATTTGTTGTCTGATGTTTCTCATCAGACGCACCAACATTTATCTGCCCTTTTAATCCACTACAAGGGATGTGTGCAGACTGCCTATCACGAACCTTAAATACTCATCAAGTCAGCTTACAATGCGGGGCTTCCTTCATGAGCTATGCAGTCATTTTGAAAGTAGGAAATGGTCATAATAATGTGACATGACTGTATAAAAGAGCCCCACCTCTCTATGTGCCATTTATAATATTTGTGTCTTGTTATGTGGCAGTGGGGCATTTGGGTCCTCTAAGGCTCTAAAAGGCTCATGAGAAAAGAGCCGAGATTCTGTAGTGCCCTCTATTGAAGGCAATGTTCTCAAGTCCAATCAGACTCACTGAACTTTGCAATGTGAAAGGGATTAATAAATCCATGCAAGTTATTCATCTGCATACAACTGTGTCAGGGTGTTTCCCCTCATCAATGCAGAGTAGAATTCTGGCGGGCTCAGTGAGAGGCAGTAAGTGTAGCTCAAATGGGGTAATGTTTCACCATAAAAGCTAAAACAGCTGACGATACATAACAGAATATAATACCAAAAGGTAACATTTTATAATATAAACTGCAGGAAAGAATTTCCCTTACATAAGCACCAGACTTCTCAAAGATAGACATAGACAAAGCAATCTTTCATTTAATACATTCTACCACTAAAGCTGGTTGCCACCAACACCAGGAATACATAAGAGATGTCAAATGTGAAAATGTTACAACTAATACAATAAATAATAAGCCAGGAGTTAAAAAATGCTTGTTGGTCCGTCGGGGCATGATAAACAATAGAAGACACCTCTTGGACGCTCCCGTTCATTCCCGGTCCGTTCATCTAGGAAGTAAGCAGTAACCTTCATCACTCACTCGACAGGTACAGTTAATCACAAGCCACAACATAACATGCACTTGATCGCTCTGGCCTGTGATTGACAGTACCTGTCAGGTGAACAATGTCCGTTCACTGCTGGCCAACGGGACTGGACGGGAGGTATAGTTGAAACCAGAAGTTTACATGCACTATATAAAAAGACACATATGCATGTTTTTCTCACTATCTGACATAAAATCAGAATAAACCTTACCCGTTTTAGGTCAATTAGGAACCAAAATTATTTATATTTGCCAAATGCCAGAATAATGTGAGGGGGAATTTTTGATGCATTTTTATTACTTTCTGCAAAGTCAGAAGTTTACATACACTAGGATTATTATGCCTTTAGACAATTTTGGAGAGCCCATGTGATGATGTCATGTCTTTGGAAGTTTCTGAAAGGTTTATTGGCAACATCTGAGTTAGAGACACACCTGTGGATGTATTTTAAATGCACACCAGAAACACACTGCTTCTGTGTGTAACATCATGGGAAAGTCTAAAGAAATCAGCAAAGATATCAGGAAGAGAATTGTGGACTTGTACAAGTCTGGATCCTCGTTGTGTGCAATTTACAGATACCTGAAGGTGCCTCGTTCATATGTACAAACAATTATACGCAAGTACAAACAAGATGGGAATGTCCAGCCATCATACCACTCAGGAAGGACATAGGTTCTGTGTCTCAGAGAAGAACGTGTTTTGGTCCAACATGTGCATATCTACCCAAGAACATAAGCTAAAGACCTTGTGAAGATGCTGGCAGAAGCTCTAAAGATTGTCATTATTCACAGTGAGACAAGTACTGTATCAATATGGACTGAAAGGCCACTCTGCCAGGAAGAAGCCATTACTCCAAAAGAAACATATAGAAGCCAGATTAATGTTTGCAAATGCACACAGTTACAAAGACCTACATTTTTGGAGACATGTCCTGTGGTCTGATGAAACTAAAATTGAACTGTTCGGCCACAATGACGATCGTTACATTTGGAGGAAAAACGTGAGAAGCTTGGAACCCTAAGAACACCATCAAAACTGTTAAGGACAGTGGTGGTATCATCATGTTGTGGGGTTGTTTTGCTGCAGGAAGGACTGGTGCGCTTCACAAAATAGATGGCATCATGAGGAAAGAAGATTATTTAACAATACTGAAGCAACATCGTAGGACATCAGCCAGGAAGTTAAAGCTTGGTCAGAAATGGGTCATCAAAATGGACAATGATCCGGAGCATACTGGCAAACTGGTTAAAGTGGCTTAAGGATAACCAAGTCAATGTTTTAGTGTGGCCATCACAGAGCTCTGATCTCAATCCTATTGAAAATGTATGGGCAAAGCTGAAAAGGCAGGTGCGAGCAACCTACAAACATGGCTCAGTTACACCAGTTCTGTCAGGAGGAATGGGCCACAATTCCTACCAACTATTGTGAGAAGCTTGTGGAAGGATATCCAAAACGTTTGCCCCAAGTCATACAGTTTAAGGGCAATGCTACCAAATACTAATGAAATGTATGTAAACTTTTGACTTTTCAGAAAGTAATAAAATTGCCTTTGAAAAAATCTCTTATTATTCTGGCATTTGACAAATATAAATAATTTTGGTTCCTGATTCACCTAAAACGGGTAAGGTTTATTCTGATTTCCTGTCAGATAGTGAGAAAAACATGCAAACTTCTGGTTTTAACTTTAAGTATGAGTCTTATCTTCTACTGTGTATCATGCCACAACGAACCAACGAGCACTGTGGTTTCTATTTGTACAGGAGCCGTGACAGATATGATGAATCCTTCATGATCTGTTTAATAATCAATCCTGACTGAAGCCATTATCATTGATCTATCAAGTTTAAAAATATGTTACTAATAGAATTACAGACTTTTCTGGGTACCAAAAGCTTTAGGAACACAAAGGAAAAGAACTAACACTTGTGTGAACAGAACACAGTAATGTCATCACTAAAAGTGTTAATTCCTTATTAAAGTGGTATTCCAACTCAAAATATTTATCAACTTTCCTGAAGGGAGGATAAATGCTAGATTGGTGGGGTTCCAGCGGCTCGGACCCTTACCAAACACTAGACCCAATGTGCCATAGACTTTGAATTGAGCAGCAGAGAATATCCTCAATACTGCTCCATATAATCTGATTTTAGCCATAGCCAACCTTGGGAGAGGGTCCCATGTTCTCATGATTGTAGGGATTCCAGCAGTCGGACCCTCACTGACCTATTATTTATTGTCTATGCAGTGTATAGGAGATAAATGCTTCTGATGGCAATATGCCTTTCATGAAAACCTGTAGTAAGAAAAAATTCAGCGATCTAGCAAAGAAAGATGAAAACAGTTTTTGGACTATAAAGTAATAAATGCATGAGTAGTGATTTACTGTAATGATATAAAAACTAGGAATGATCTATAAACTTACACAAGGAACATTTTATTTTTTTACAAAACACATATAAAAGCATATCATAAAAACAGATTTAACATAAAAAATGTACTAGCTTTTACGCCACAAAATGGCTGGGTATCACTAATATCATGTTAGCAAGTGCCACATTACTTACGAGTGATAACAATTAGTGCATTCTTATGAACCCTAAAAAAAGGCTGCCATGTCGTATTTCTCATTTTTTTAAAAAAAAAAAAAAGTACATTGCTGACTGCTTCAGAATGCTCACAGTAGTGTACGAAGGGTATGGAACGAAGCTAGCTCTTTACTGTCATCTAGTCAGACAAGTCCCTAAAATGATCTGCTCAGCCACTCTTCATAATGCTCACAGTTGTGTAAAAAGGGTATGAAAAGCAGATAGCTCTTATCATCTCGTCAGACTCATCACTAAAATGACTTGTTCAGCCACTGCTGTCATCTAAACTGTGGCATCCCTTAAATGATTAGCTCGGCCACTCTTTATAATTCACACAGTAGTGTACTAAATGGCATAGAAAACAGATCGCTCTTTAATTTCATCTTGTTCGACGTATCCCTAAAATGACCTACTCAGCCACTGCTTCACAATACTCATTGAATGGTGGGGAAGAGCAGGTAGTTCTTTACTGTCATTGAGACAGAAACATCCCTAAAATTAATTGCATAGCCACTGCTGTCATCTAGCTAGACACCTTCCTATAATGACCTGCTGAATCACTGCTGTCATCTAGATGGGTGCATTCCTAAAATGACACTCACCCACTGCTTCATAATATTCACTGTAGGGTGTGAAGAGCAGGTAGCTCCAGGACTGGGACAAGGTATTCTGGTTCCCTGGCAAATAAGGCAATTATCCAAATGGGATAATTCAGCCCACTCTGTGCCCCTTGCACCCCACTTTCTGCCTGGGATGAAATGGCGTCCTAGGTGGTCGTCTAAGTTCGCCTACCCGTCGTCCCGGCCCTGGGTAGCTCTTTACAGTTATTTAGTCAGATGCATCCCTAAAATGACCCGCTCAGCCACTGCTTCATAATACTCACAACAGTGTACTAAGAGTATGGAAAACAGATACGTCGTTCCAGCACTGGGTAGCTCTTTACTGTCATCCAGTCAAACGCATCCCTACAATGACTTGCTCCGCCACTCTGGGAATGTACACATTTAGGGGGACATGTGTTAAAACTGTCTAGGTCTAAGCCAATAGCAACCAATCAGAGCTCCCCTTTAATTTTTTTCAGAGCACTATATGACATGAAAGGGGAGCTCTGATTGGTTGCTACGGGCAACAAAGACAGTCTTAGCCCTAGACTGATTTCATACATGAAGCCTTTAGTTTTGAATGCAGGGCATTCAAATGGAAGATTACTTGTAACAATAATAATAATAGTTGCCCCCCAAAAAATGGGACATTACATCATTTTTTAAAAAGGTATTAAAAACATAGAACTTCTATAACCATAGGCTTCAATAGACCAAATGTAGTCTTCTTATGACTATAGTTGGGCTGTTTTACATTGGTTATACCTTTCATTTTCAGGACTGAAATGCGTTGCAGACTACGCTTTTCTCTAGCATGAAATATATTTGTTTTTATAACTAAGATGTAAGATGTACATTAATTTGGTACATTTAATGTAGGTTCAATGAGAGGAAGTCACATGTTGTCATACAACAATCATAACTAATCAGTGAAACATACAACAACAAGCAGGAACAGAGGCTGCACCTGAAATAAATTACTTCCACGTGCTTGCTGCAGTTTTAACGGAATTCTCTTATTTCATTGTAGGCTTTTTCTCATTTACTAGACACACAGAATAGGTTACAATATACAAAATGATATTTCCTAGATTCAACAAATGTTGCTAAGCATAATCAAATAATATCTCTGGTGTCACTAAAACTGACACCTGCTGCTGGTCTCTCATTGGACGTAAAGGGCGAAATGTATGATTTTTGGCGCCCAGATGCCATTTCTTTTTGCATGCATTTGTAACATAGAATGCGTCTGAATCTATGAAACTGTTCTACTGCGGGTCACAAAATTATCGCTTTCTAGCTACTATTAAAGTGGTTTACCTGTTCCAGCAATAATGCGCCTGAATTTGCCGTACTAAAGCTATAAATGTGTAGCTTCGTATGGTTGTAGTGCAACACACCTCCAGCACGCGGCCCCCCCCCCCATCTCAGGTGCAGTACACAGTGCCACAGGCACTTTGTAATGCGCCTAATATTGGAGTTCTGGCGCAACCCCGTTCATAAATAAGTGTACACATCAATAAATACATCTATACCAATGAAAGCTCCCATATCATTATAAAAATGAAGACGTACAGACGTCTTCATAAATTACCATTATTGGTGGGTCCCTTATACTTGGTGCATCAGATACTTTTAGCTTTTTCTGGTACCAAAACCTGAAGAACACTTCTTCATCTTTACCCTTCATGCAGAAAAAGCAACCCCATACTCAGAATTCCTTGGATCCTTAAGGATTTGAGAGGAGTGGGTCTCAAATACTATGCCCATCCTCCAGAGTTCCATTAAGACTCCTTCCAATGTGTTCGATATTATCCTGTTTATGATGGCCATTAAAATACAGAAACAGAGCGTGATCCTATGTAGGTATTAGAAGTCTGCATGCTGGCGTAAAGATTCTTCTGAGAGCGTAGAAGAGGGGTCTGAGTATCCACATCGCGGTAGCAATTTTGTTTCAGGGAACGAATCATTTGCTGTGTCCATCCATAGGCTAAACTGTTAAGAAATCCTTGGGAAACTGCAGTAAATGCCTAAAAACAAAGTATAATACATTTATTTTCCTCATATCAATATTCAGATTAAATAAATACCTTGTATAATATGAGAATAACGTGGAGAATAAAATACCAGGTAACAAGTAGCAAATTTTAAGTAAAATCTACAGTTTAACAATCAAGAGAGTCCAAGCAATAACATTCATTCAGATTGATTCTTTATTCAAGGGCCCCTGTGCAACAGCAATGGTCCTAAATTATCTTATTATAGAGCACCCCTTTCTAGCAATTTAACAGTAGTTAAAGCTAGATTATTCCTATGTATGCAATCTTACAGATTGTAGGAAACTGCTTTAAGTTGGCAGTGGGGCCCTTCACTTTTCTGGTCCTTCTGCAGCTACGCCAGTACCTATCTCTATTCACATCTGTGTCATGACTTCAATTTATAATTGAAGCCATGCTCCAGTACCAAATCCAACATACCAGGAATACTAATGGGAAACAACACACCCCATTGATTCAAAATGAGGTTCGTTTGGGTCTCATTTCTGGCAAAAATAGTGCCACATGCTTTTCTATTTTTGCCAAGGAGTGTACATCATAAAGGGTGCCAAACATAGCCTGAACTGGGTCTTAAAGGGGTGTCCTCGTCATCCAGTTTCACATAGCCTACCTTTTAAAGCCAGCTTTAGACTCACACTTCCTGATTAGGCTGTGGGTGGTTCAACAGAAGTGATTGACATATCAACTCTGTTATTCCTAGCTGAGCCTGTTAGAGGGACATTGCTAATAAATGGGTCTAAACAGCAGGGCACAAGGCTACAGAGCTCTAAAGGGTTAAAGTTTGTCAGTAAGAAACATAAACAAGCTCCTTTGATGATAGGAAATAGCTTTGAGTGAAATCACTAGCCCAAATAAGACTTTAGAGCAGAGAAATCTGGTCGGTAACTAGAGAAGCTTGTGTACAAATGCAGGAGATAAGAACTGCTCTAGCTCTGAAATGAAGCTAAATAAAACTAGAAATGTATTTAACAGTAGTCTTTATTTACTTTTGCCTACATATTTAAAGCTAATCAATGAAATTGGATTAACCCTTTCATTTGTCAATTAGGTGAGATATTGAGACTGCTTCTTGTGAACGCTCAGGCCTCTCTTTTTTTTTTCAAAAATATATTTGCCTGCATCAGGCCACATTCATATAGTAGTTGTGCTCTCCAGTTGTGGTATCCGTATCGTAAGAAATTATCCTGAAGGATATCAAGGATGGGCCATAGAGTTCTATGGGACAAAGTCAATTCTAAATGGACTTATTTTGCCCTATCAACCAAACGTGTGCACTTTTTGCATTGGGCACAAAATAATGGTCTACCAAACTTTAGTGTCTGATGCAGAAACTGTATACATTCGATAAACAGAGCAAATGTATTTAAATTTGGACTACATTTGCCCTAAAGAACTCTATGCATCCAGATAGCATATACAGGAAGCACAAGCACAATGTGAATGGGACCTATTGGGTGATTTTAGTTTGTGCAAAATGTTTTCAGTTTCCATTTTTACTGTAAGGTAGGGTACACATGGTAAGGTTATGGAACATAAGTGAAACCACAATGTGCATAACATCCTAAAATAGACTTCTATCTGGAAGGTACACATATTCAGATCAAACTAGCTTGGACCATCATAGCTGGCTATCATCTAAACTTATTAATACTGTTCTTTAATTGCTTCTTCAATATATAACACAACAGAGGCCTGTTTACGTTCAAAATGTTTTCCATCTCATCAACCACATAATGTGATGAGAATGAGACTTGAGTCATGTCTCAACGTTATAAAACATTTCAATGAGAAACGTCTGTTTATATGCAAACATGTGATTTTGCTTAAAACTGCTTCAAAATATTCTGTCTAGAAGAATACCAAAAAAAAAGATCAAGGCATCGGGATAAAGTCCAAGTGGACGTAGCCACAGCAGCTTGTATAAATAATATTGTTGTTCCTTATGACCAGTGTATGATGGTTGCCACTTTTTAAAAGGGATTATTCCCATTTCAATTTCTTTTACTTTTCTACTTAAAAGACATTTTTCAAACAAGGCAAGTTTCAGGCTTCTATCGTGATCTAATTTCAGTTCAGCAGAAACATAGAAGATTCAGGTCATGCAGTTTTAATTATGCAGGCTTAAAGGCTTAATTTACATAGACAGTTGAATAGTCTGGGTGAAAGCTCTATGCTAGATTCTATAAAGTAAAGTGGACTGATAAACCAAAAAAACTCATAAGGCGTTAATGCGGATATGTCATTTAAAAGGGTTTTGCCACGAAGTAAAATTGACGTGGGAAACTTGCAAATGAAATAACAAACATTTTCACCATTCATTATTATTAAAAATTCTGCACCGGTTTTGTATTAGCTGCTCCTTTAGTGATCCATTGTTTACAGCTCGTCTCCAGGGGATACGACCAGGGCTGAGAACTCCTCAGTCCTGGTCAGACATGCTCAGACATCACCTCTCCTCTCAGGCAGCTACTGAGTGTTCAAACCCCAGGTGCTGTCATTCTACTCCTGTCCTCTGTACTCCTTAGTAATTAGTCAAACAGTGCAAATAAATAAAATAAAAAAACTCAATCAGGTTTGTACATTGATAAAGAGAAAAAAACAACACAGGTTTGGTTCCTGCAGGGATTTGAACCTAGGACCCTTGTGCTGTAAGGCAAAAACTTTACCTCTCAGCTATTCATAATGCTTTATATAAACAGACCTTTCTTTGACTACAGAGAGGAAAGGCCTGGTGATGTCATCCTGCTGGGTCACATGATATGCAATTCAAACAAATCACACACGTCCCCTTCTGAGCACACAGAGCTGAATAGCTGGATGCAGGAGGTATGAAATGAGATCGTGGCAAAACCCCTTTAATAAGTGTAAAAAAACAGGACCAATGGGCCACTATATGGAACAAGCCAAAATTGTTCTATTTGTCTAACAACTCCATAGAAAGAATTTAATGGAATTGTTATGAAGAGAGTACTGCCTCTACCTCCTCCCCGGATCCTCAGTAATCATCCTAAAGATGACAGCAGTGGAGAATCCCAAACAATGGCAGCAACAGAGATCTTTAACTTTTGAGGAATTAATACATATTGCAAAGCTGCAAAAATGTACATTTATTGAGAAATGAATTATTCAAGAAAAATGTAAATATCCCTTTTAGTTAAAGGTCATTCTTATGAACTCACCTGGATATAACACAATACTTGGTAGGCTGCGGTTATCCCTTTCATACTAACAAGGGTTAGTGTAACAACTGTGATGAAAAAAGACACATTTATATTATATACTAATTACTCGCATGTATTCCTATAATTAATTACCAAATATGAGAACATGATATTACTAATAATACATAATAGACCATGACATAGCTAATTCTCCAAAATGATCCACTGCATGATACACACTATAATGTAACTTTATGAAAAAAAATGCAAATATTAAAAATTATACATTAAACAATGGCAATGACTGCATGAAATGTGTCCCAAACACCACCACTTAGTATCAATAACACCTATTACAGCATCCATATAAAGGAAGGGTTCCCCAATCAATAAACAGAATCAGCAATACAAACAAGTAGTCACATCAAGAAAGGGTGAAAGGCTGGAAACACATGTCATAATAATCTATATTATTGATACTAAGTGGTGGTGTTTGGAACACATTTTATGCAGTCACTGCCATTGTTCAATGTATCATTTTTAATATCTGCAGTATTTTTAATAAAATTTCATTTTTGATAGGTGGTCTCTGATATATTTGGGTTCACCCACTTAACTGGTGTTATAATTGCCTGCATTGATATTATAGGTGTTATACATACAAATTGTGTTTAATGAGAATTCATGAAATTACCATATCTAATTTCCCATTTTAGTAATTAGCTTAGCAGTACGAAGGTAAAAACAATCACACTGTCAGAAAAAAAAAATAAGCCTAAAATGTTGTCTGTTCTCTTCGGAGGACAGTCACTTGTTGCTATCATAACAACAGACCCAGGAGGGTGACCATGGTATGTGTCAGACTGACCTGGTAAGCAGCAGAAAAGAAAGATAGTAGGAAACAGTAGGAAGCTATGTCTTGTAAGAGTAATGACAGCTCCATGGTCTTGTAGTAAACTTGGATCTTTTTGATTCATTCCGAGTAATCGACTGGAGAAACCCAATATGACCTAAATATAGATGAAAAATGCAGATTATGGTCAGAAGTTAATGAAGAGTCACAACAGTTACAGCATACCTGAACTCTCAGGTATCTTTCCAGAATAAGTTGTTGTGTGTGTACATGAGGAGTAGGAATATTGTGGCCCTTATATAACTTGTAAATGGTATTTTTCCCCAGTTTTCCTCTCCACAGATTCTATCTCTAACTTTCAGCTGTCCCTCAGCTCGTGGCTGGAGACGAGCTGCTATTATGACTTCAGCGGACTGCACACAGGTGAGCACACCCACACACAGGAGGTGCTGCCCTATCTCTTTATAGCACACCCTCAGAAACAGCGGTGGCGTTTAGAACATTATACAGCAGTGTAAACTGGGAATCAAGCTCTGTGGTTTTATAAAGGTATGTTCACAAGCAGTTTTTTTAAAAAAAAATATGCAGCAGATTTCACTTTTCTATGCCTTGGATTTTGTTGCAGTTTTTGATCTAAATTAGCCTCATTAAATGGAGCTAATTTGAATACTGTCTACCAAATGCAGTTTCTGCACAAAATGTAAAAACGGTGACATATCACTTTTTCATAATGTGGATTTTAAATCACTAACAGATTCCTATTAGAATTAATAAAACATAGTTTGCAGGAAAAATTCATACAGATTTCAGAGCAGAATATATACAGATTCCATACTAAAATACACACACATGCACACACACATATTATATATATATATATATATATATATATATATATATATATATATATATATATATATATATATATATATATATATATATATATATATATATATATATGTATAAAAAATATATGGAAAACGGCAGCGCCACCATAGAAAAATATTATACAAACGGGTGCAAGCAGATAAAAGACCTTTGTTTGATAGGGACCAATTAATCAAAAAATAAAGAAAAACTGCTGCACTCACAAAATATACGTGGAAAAAATCAGTGCTTTATTGCATGCCTACAGATGACGTTTCAACTCACACAAGAGCCTTTTTCAAGCCATATATATAAATATATATATGAAAATTGACTGTGTAAACAAAAAAGAGCTTCCAGTCCTTCTGGTAAATCTTCCTCTGCCTGTCTCACTCTGCAACTCCCTCTATCCTCCCCCTCCCTTCTTCATAGACAGCTATAGGAAGCTGTAACCTGATACTTCAGTGCATTTTCTGCCTCTTTTCTTTTAAGATTAACTTTTAACAGGTTTTTAAAGTGAAATATGAGTTTAGGAAGGGAAGAGAACAGAATAACACTTTGTTTTCTTTTATAAGATACAGTACATTACATTCACGTGTACTATTGATTTATGCAAAGGTTAGTGGCAATGTAATACATTTATGTTCACAGTTGTAAACTTAAAACAATATGTTTTAAAAATGAAGTTTAAAGGAGTTGTCTCATCCTGAACATCCACTTTACTAAGCATCTATTTATGGAAATAATAAAATCAGATGAATGTATTTATCTCTGTCAACAGATATGTCTTGGCAGACTTACAGTTTGACACTCCAGTCAAGAGGTCACCAGAAGTGATGAGACTAGGAATTTTTTTAAAATGTAACGCAAGCTGTTTTTTTCACAAGCAATAAAGCGACAAAATCTACGCATTTTGGTCATTGTGAATTTCCCTTCGGATTTTTGCAAAATTGCTGGGTAAACATAACTTTTCTGCACCAAATGTATGCAGATAGGAACAAGCGCCATAAATGTATGCTATAATAAAGGCAGAATCCTTTAGATACAACTGCTATACTAGCGACTATGACATATAATTAATTGGGTCCCATCGCTCACCATTCAGTAGTTGAATCAGCCACCAAAACAAATAATAAAAGTTAGAAGTGAAGACACTTCAATATGGTGCTGTTTAATAATACAACTTGACCCCTAAAATACCTCCATAAAATATGTATGTAAATAAGAACAAAATGAAATGCCTGTTGGAACGCTGTGAGACAAAAGTTTGTTGCAGATGAGGAAATAGGATATTCAAGGTCAGGTTGTAATTACTTACCAAAATGCCTATGGTTGAAAGCCCAAATGTAACCATGAAGACAGTGATGCTGTATGTATGTACGGCTGCACAGCGGCCATCGCTATAAAAGCCAGGGTCTGTTGTAATGTGAGATCCAATGTTTAGCACCAAACAGCTGGGAAAACCATGGAGAAAAGTTAGCTAAGGACACAGTGTGCTGTTTATAGGAGAACAGCTGCTTCCACTATTTAGATGTGTAGACACGCTCATACATGTTTATACAGATACATGTATACATCTACTGAGGCATTTACATTATGGTTTGGCCACAGTGATAAGAGTCACACAGTGCATTCTTTGTGCTGTGTTTTCTAATTTAATCACAGGCATTTTTGCCACTTTTATCCCCATTCCAGTCAGTAGCACAGCCATTGCTTATATGAGATCACTTGGAGGTAATCTGCAATCACCACATTGTTTAGTTCATTATATAACGGATACACAACATAATGTCACAGACTTTAATAATGGGATGTTTGTCATGAGCATACTTTTTGATGTGGGTGTTCCAAATTTATATTATTGTTACTTCACCTAGTTTCTTCGCATATTGTTACATATAGGTGGCTAAGATTACAGATGGTATTCCTGGTAAAATCCATAATGGTTTAGAATAGTTTGGGCTGTTTTCTAATTTCCCTGGTGGCACAGGGTAGTGAATTATTGTTAATATCAGATTTGATACCCTAAAGTGGTCATTTATTAGTATTTAATGTCCTTTAGTAGGTTAGAGATTAACATTTAAGACAAAATATATAAATGGGGCTGTGGCAGTTTTCTAGCCTGATTTGTGCACAAAAAAACTGTCATTGTGCCAAAAACTGCTGCACGTCCAACACCCTCGACAGTTTTGTATACGCCAAATCTTAGGGGCGTGTGATGCCAGATTCAGAAGATTAAACACATTTATGAATGTGGCTCAACAGAATGTGGTACAAAAATGTTGAACTAATCCATACCAATTTCATAGTGGCGATGCTGAGACACTTTTTGGTGGACACTTTTTGTGGCACTTTTTGGCACATAAATATGTCTCACAACGGGACACATTTATAAAGTGCTGTGAGATAGTTTCCTGCATACTGACAAATGCTACACTAACTTACTGAGAAGTCAGACTGTCTAGTTTGCGTCAGTTTTCATACACATTGTTCCTTAATATTCCTTAAACCTTTACAGTAGTGAAGGTAATAATGCTATGGTGTTGGTGGGTCAACAATTTGCAATATGGAAATAAAATAGGTGAAAAAGAGGTCCAACTTCTGTGGAATAAATTTAGTTTTTCGTTTTCAGAACTCCATATCTCATGCTTTTCGTACAGAGCCATACAATAAAAATGAAAAAAAAAAAAAAAAAAAAAAACAGACTGCACCTACTACTAGGGGAGGCAATAGCTCTGCACACAGATTTCCCATTGGACCAGCTCTCATTGAGCAAAAGAGCTCTTAGGGTGGCTACAGCCAGAGACTGTACTACTGTTTTATTGTGCATCTGTGTGAATAGAGGGGGTGTTGCTAAACAGGCTTGGACTGGAATAGAGGAAACTCACGACAGACCCTGGGCATGGCAGGTCTGGGGCTACTTTTCATGGAGAAAGGCAGAGAAAGAGAGGCAGAAAGCAAGAATCATCTGTAGTATGTACATACATGTACATTAGCTGTAGGATGGGCCTCAAGGATCCACTCCAATGGTGAGTCCCAAAAAACAACTCCACTGGTGGACTCCAAGAATCCACTCCACTGGTGGACCCCAGACACCCCAATCTGACACTGTTGCTAAGCACTAGAAAGTACCCGAACCCCCAAGTTTTCCACTGATTGTAGGTCTGCTAAGTGGTAGGTTTTCAAAGAATGGACCATAAGACAAAAAACAGCGACAGAAAACATGGTAGAGGGTTAAGTCAGAGTTCCTCAATGCATACTATGCTGTACATCACATGATCATCGGCAAAAGGTGTATAAAGTAGGTACACATAATAAACTGACCTCTGAGTGACAGGATGCAATAAGCAAGGAAGAAAGCAGTAAGCCATGAGCAGAACAAAGGGTATAAGCAAAAAGATAAGGGCGAGAATAGGTGAAAGTGCAACATAGCAGTGCTATAAAACTAATAAAAGGGTTCAGAATCAAATTTTAGAAAAAGCTTGTATTTGTTCTCTGAAAAGGAGAGTTAAAGGGGTTTTGCCACGATGTAATGTTGACGTGGGATCCTCCAAAATGGGTTTTAATCACTTTTCTAAATATATGTGATTACAAAAATTGCAGTCTGAGAGAGCTACAGCATTCCTTACATGCCCTTGGTTACTTCAAAGCGTCTATTAGATACGGCCTGACAAGAGCTGGACAGGCTTGCACAGAGAGAGCTTCTTAACTGATGAGACTGAGCTGCAGAAGTTTTTAAGGCACCGGGTAGCAATATGTTTTCTTTTGTATACAGAAAAAAACTAGTTGTAGTGTGATTAGATACCTGCTTTATCTGATGACAGGGAACATGGAGAAGCTTTCAAGCTGCTGTGGAGAATAGGTGTTCTCTTTTGTATACAGAGCCCACAAGTTATAGTTTGCTTATTTCAGTGAACATGTCACAAGATCCCTCATGCAGCTCGTGCTCTGCCTGTCTGCATCTCTCTCTCTTTCAGCTCCTTGGTTTGTTTACATTAGCTTCTTAGCAGATAAGGCTCCTCCTGACAGTGCAGTCTGAGCCTGTGTCTTGCTGTATTGTGAATAGACTCTTGTACTGTTTATTATTTCACTTAAGTTTTGAGATGCTCCCTTCTTCCTCACTCCTCACTCCACTCCTCACTCGCCCCCACCCTCTCTCCCCTGCAGCTTCATGACTCAGCGTGATTTGTTGACATTCTGCCTGTACTAACAAGAGAGGGGTAAGAATCTATCTCTCGGCAAATCCCCTTTAAATAAGCTGCTGCCAAAAAAACTCTGGCAATCTGTTACACACTGAGGACAAAGGCTCAGCCGTGTTGAAACTGAAACACTTAAAACATTAGTCTTATTGTTTCTAAATAAACATGAACTTGTTTTCTTTGCATTATTTGAGGTCTGACAGCACTGCTTCTTTTTTAGTATTTTGAAGATTTCTCATTTACTGCAAATACTGTAAATACAATTTTTTTTGCTTTGCATTTTGGAGACATGTTGTCAGTAGTTTATATAATAAAATAACAATGTGCGTTTTTCTCAAAAATTTACCATTGAAGAGAAAAATCTGAGAAACTGAAAATTTTGCAGTGGTCTCTTAATTTTTTCCAGAGCTGTACATTAAATGTAATGTTACAAGTCTTCCAGTCTCACCAGAGTTGGTGGCTTCATCTACTGTGTATAAGCACCTGTGAGGCTGAAACATTAGTCTTCCTGACATACGATATTTATAATGACCTTAGATAATTAGAATTAAATGTCAAGCATCTTCACATTTTCTGTTCCCCTCTAGATTGTAAGTCCCCGCAGGCAGAGCTTGTATCAGTTTGGTACTCATTTAGTCCTGACTATTGTACTTGTTTTTGTATTATGTATTTAAAGCCCTTTTGTGGATGTACAGCACCCTGGAATTAATGGTGCTTTAAACTAAAGAATATTTCTCACCTTACTTCCAATCTATGAATTAAGGATTTAGTATGTAATATAACTTGTCATTTTATAAAATTTCAGCAGTATATACCGTGTTTCCTCGAAAATAAGACAGTGTCTTATATTAATTTTTGCTCCTAAAGACGAGGTAAGACTTATTTTTTAGGGGATGCTTTTTTTTTCTATGAACAATAATTCACATTTATTGTTCAACAAAACATCAATATGTATTAATATACTGTAGTGATTTCATCACAAACATCAGCATAAGCAGCCAAACTCTGAATTGCAGAAAACAAAATGCACTAGGTCTTATTTTCGGGGAAACAGGGTAGTAGAAACAAGCCAATACTATAGTATTACCTGTAGTTTTTGTTCCCGTAGCATTCCGCTATATTCCCATAATAAAATACAGGGAAGATGAATAAGACAGGAATCATACTAAAATAAAGTTATACAATTAGAAACACATCAAAATACATTGATATAGAATAGCAAATCATCTGAATTTACTTTCTTACATAGAATGAACTTTGTTTTACAATTTCTTTCCTTTTATTTGTTAGTGTACTGCTGAGTCCAATGTCTGCACTATGCACCACTGTTACTTGATAAAATAATGTCATAGTAAGGCTAGGTTCACATCTGCATCGGAGGCTTTTGTACGGAATGGGAGCCGTGGGATTTGTTTCACAACAGACGCCCATGGCTCCCGATGGGTCTGTAGGGTTTCCAGTAGCTCTTGATGCACTAATTTTTCCGTGTCGACATCAGACACCATGGCGGAAACCTCAACGGACTGTTGGGTGTCTGTTGTCTGTTGGGCGTCGTTGGTGTCCCATTGTGAAACGGATCCCACGGCTTCCGTTTTCACCTTTGTGCCAGAAGTTCCGTATAGAACATGCAATACAAATGTGAACCAGGCCTGACATTTCTCAATTTTACACTGCAGATTACCTTACAATGCAATTTACAATGTTACTCCTGAGCCCTCATGGGGCAAAAAGATTGACCTGTTCTTAGCTAAAGCAGATAGCCAGGTCATATGGTATCATGGAGGCTAAATCATTTATGTGCTAAGTACATTGATGGTCCATTTATTTATTTTTTATTTATGTTATATAGTGCTGCTACATTCAACAGTTCTGTACAGAGATTAGACATTATTCCCATTGGCCATGCGCTAATGATCTATCTACCTAATGATCAGGTAGCTATAACTAGTTTTAAAACATGTCTTGAAGTAATACATATGCTAAACTCATTATTTATTAGTAATTAGGAATAATAGTCATTATCAATAGCAGATTATGTTTCCAAAATAGCACATTTCAGCAATCACAAAAAAAATAATAAAACATATATTTTGATCCATTATATTGAAAACTATATTTACTATTTTGCCATAGGCAAACTTAAACTCTATCAGTTCTCAGTCTATAAAGCACTAAAACTTAACTTTTATTATGTACAACACTTAACCTCAAACCTGATTTCTAACCTCTCAATTTCTCAGAAATGTATCCCTTTCTAATTGTGAAAGAATAACTCCTTTTCTATTATCAAATCTGGTGGAACACCACCTATTATATCAGCAGGGATACCTTATATATACAGTGATCTGCTAACTGCAAAAAGGAATCCAAAAACATCTTACTTGGGCAATCATCCCTAATCTGATGGGCATGAAGAATATAAGGTTTCCTTGTGAAACCCTCAGCAGCGAGTAACACAGTAAAAAGAGGTAGAAAATCACAAATTAAAATGTCATGCCTGACCTTTTAAAAAAAAAAAAAAAACCCTCCATGCTGCCAAGACATACTGATAGCTGCTGAGTGACTCTGTTATCTTTGAGAAATTGCCAAAAAATTCTTGAGACCTTATATGGGGAAAGAAGCTGCCCCGGGTCAGTAACTCTACGGGTTAAAGTTTTTTCTCAGTAGAAAGACAAGATCAGAGAGCAAGAAGTAAGCTCCATCCTGCTGATAGAAACATAGCAGGGAGTGACATAACCACTGTTAGAACAGAGAGAGGTGATCGGTAACTAGAAAAGCTTGTGTAAACAACCACGAGATAAGAACTGCTCTAACTCTGAAATGTAGCAAAATTGGAACAGCAATGTATATGGTAATAATCTTTTCAAAGCTAATCAATAAGATGGGAATATCCCTATTAGTTTTATTCCTTTTTTGTGAATGCTGGAAAACGTCCTGTATTGGATTTCTATCTTCACTTGTAATCCCACAAGCTGCCCATGCACTGCATTTTAGGAATACATGGAGACTGCATTATATTAAATATGGGTGAGCTGTTTCTTTATACAATATTGACTTTGTAGATTATTTTTACCTGCATAACACTGTTGCTATTCTTCCAATAATATATTCTTTATTTGAAATCTAAAAGAAGAAGTAGTGACATAAAGGTTATTTGTTACGTTATAACATCGGCTGATACAGCACATACCACATAAACCAGAACTTAAAGGAGTTGTCTCATTAAAATTTTCGCCTGTCATAGCCTGTAGTTGAATTGGGGGGCGTGCTTTTTGGGGTCGTTTTTTCTGCTCCCTCTTCCCCCCCCCTCAGCCACAGGCACCCCGAACTTCTTACAGAAGGGGGGAGGGGGTTTCTCCAGATTTAAACCCGTTGTGCTTGCCTATCTTTTTGCAGAGAGGGCTAAATCTAAGTGTAGAGGGGTCTGTGAAGCTGAGCTAAACAAGAAAGGGGGGATGCAAGTGTTTCCTATCCCCCTGCTTACTTACAAGTTCCAACTCCGCAAAAACAAATCCTGGGCAAACAACAGGGGGAGCTGGGGGTGTTACTATATCAGGATGTGTCACTATACAGCAGAGCATGAATATTCACACCTGATCTTTTTATTAGATAGTGACTTTCCCCAGACACATCGATTATGTAACACACGGGGGCATGCTGTCACATCTATCTGGTGAAGCAGGAGGAAGCAGGGACACACGGTTAATCCAGGGGAGCACTGACACAGAACCAGAGTCCCCCCTCCCCCCCCACCACTACAAAGCTTCTGGGGGGAGGGGTCTTGCTTGACCTGTCTCAAAGGTGATGAGTCTACAACTGACAGCCAGTGAGATAAGGACAAAAGGTCAGCTGCTTAAAATTTTAGAAGCTAGCCTCCTAAACAGGGGCTAAATCAAAATCAGTAGGACCTTTTTTAAAACATATTTGCAAAGCGCTTATTTTTTTTAAAAAATTTTTTTAAAACCCCCATTGTACGAACCCAACCCCCCTTTAAAAAATTTTTATTTTAAAAAGATGGAAAGTCACACATGGGAAGAGGCTGTTTATTTTTTTCAGTTTCTCTAGTTACATTTTTTTATGAACAAACCCAAGCAAGGATTATTCAGGAATATGACCTGACCTTAAACTATGATTCCACCTGTGCAAGCAGGGTGTGCCTACAAGTCAACACACAAATGAATACCTCCAGGGCATAAACTGATCAACCACAGGATCTAAACCACTGACAGGTTATATGAATAACATAAATGATCTCATGACAATAACACCTGCAAAGGTTGAGATATGTGTTAAGTAATAACAGTCATCTCTTTTGATTTCAGAAACATCCCATGCATACAATTTGAGCAACTTTGACAATGACCAAACTGTGATGACTGGGTCAGCGACCAGCAACAGGGGTCATGGATGCCCAAGGGTCATGAGGAGTAAAGGCTAGCCCTTCTGGTCCGATTCACAGGAGAGCCAATGTAGCCGGCCGGTATTTTTCCTGTTTTGCGCCCGGATTCCCACGGCCGTCGGGGGGGGTGGGGTGGGGGTTTGTCTTCCTCTGGATCACACTTAGCAACACTTAGCATCGCATATGCTGAACAGATGGACAGTATTCTTTTTTTTCCCTACAAACTAAAACTATATTAACAGACAGTCATTAGTCTTAATGAATCAATCATGAAACTCACTTATGTTATTTCTGATGGTTGATTCACTTGACATGTTCAAGAGATACCTGATTCCTAATGTAAAAAACATAATCTCACAGGTTATGGTTACTAGATTCGGGAAATAGGATATTGATCCAGAGATTAGTCTGATCGCTATATTTGAAGTCAATAAGAAAATTTTCCTCTTGTAGGGGACAATTGGTATCTACCTCATAAGAGTTTCTGACTTCATCTGGATCAACTCTGTAGGGTTATAGGGTGGACTTCATGGACCTGTGTCTTTTTTCAACCTTAAAGTATATAAACTAATAAAATTATTATCATATACCTCTCGAAATCTCAATTTTTAGGGCAATTTTGGGGAAACACTGACACTTGTTAGAACAGGTTTTATGCAGCATATCTTGGCTGCAGCTAAAGACATGAAAAACAAAGGTTTCAAAGACAGGAAAAAATAAAAGTAAAAAAAAAAAAACATTACAAACGCAACACCTTAACATATATGCAATGTGTGAAACCACCATTCCTTCACACATACATTTTACATGGCATTTTTTGGCTTAAAAATTATCAAAAAAACAAGAGTAAAACATACAATAATAATAAGGGTAATTTAATTTTAGAGTTCTAATGATAAAACAGTAAAGCTTCCTTCACACAGTGTTTTTTCATGCTTCATGTATGGTTTAATGCAGTTTATTTTGCTAAATAATGTGTATAAGAACATGCATGCTTCAGGTATGTATTTTATGGTGCATTTTCCCATACCGATTCATTGACCCCTTCATCACAGATATTTATAATATTGATAGCAAAGGCATGCCACCTAATATAAAACAAACACAGCAATATACTATGTCAAAGGTTGCACAGAGCACAATAGCTTCTGCTTTCTTGGGTTTCCTAAGGAATGCGAAAACAAAATGCGACGATAGTACATGGTACGTGATAATGACACAAGCACCATACCTTACTAATGATCTGCATTTGGGAAAAAACGGCCACTGAGCAAAAGAAACTGACCCACTATGCAAGAAAAAGCTACTAAAAACAATGAGAGTATTATGTTTCATACATACGCATCCTTTTTGCTCCCAAAAAAAAAATTCATAAAAATGCTGCTAAAATTCTGCATTCTGTGCAAAACTGCCACATATAAAACCACCTTAAAGGGGGTGTCTCAGATGTTTCACAAAGCAGCTTTCATTCATGCATCCTGTCTGTTCCTGGTCAGCGACTTTGGTATTAGCATATTCATTTTGCATGGTTCAAGTCTGCTAATACTCACATCAGTAAAAATGATCCTGTGAGAACTCCAGTACTCCCTTTGTTCAAATTCAAGATAAATCTCAACTGCAACTGGTTCTGTATAAACCTGTGTGATTTACATATCCCTGGCTATCAATAAGAAACAAACAGTACAGGCAGAGAAACACAGCAGCACACATCAGAGCTGATAAAATCACTTATCTCCTCAACAAAGAAAAATCAGCAAAGCAATGTATTTGGAAAACATCTCATTTACTGTTCCCTCCATGTTACAAGCTAAGCTTTGTAGTGAGACAAGCACTTTGAAGGTACGTATATCTTAAACATAACACAATCTTTAATAAATGTACAGATTTTATAAATATGCTGACTGACCTGATTTAAGTCAGGGCTTATCCTCCTCCTACAATGACCATATGTCTGCCATACATAGTTTACTGTGTACAAAAATGTGGAAAGATAGAACATCTGCAGGACAGAACAAAATATGTTAGAAGAATTTGCTCATAGCTGCAATTACTACAAATGATGGATTCCACATCATAGAATTACATTTGGCCATAATGTCCCTACAGATGGGAGATGACTATGTTCTGTATGCCCATGGTGTTCCTCTATATTCACAAGGAGCAGATTCTTACAGAAATTTCTGCAACCGTCCCATTCATCTGGATGAGGCTTGCAGATATTCATGTAGATAAAGCAGAAACAGCTCAAAGTAGTAGGAAACTTTTCAGTGTAAAATTTCTCTGCAAAGTAATCTGAGTGTGCACATTATCAATATAAAAATAGATAGAAATATCATACTTACACAGCCCCAATATATTCTGCAGCACTTCACAATTTAGAGGGCAAAATCTGACATTACACAGTATATAAAACATGTCAGCCAATTCAAACAATAGGAGGTGTGTGCCACACAACAACACCCCACACCTCCCCCCCCCCACCCCACAACACCACCCCCCCCCCTGCGTCCTGCTCTGGAGAGCTTACAATCTATGAGGCATTAGGGATGACACAAGATAAACATAGGGTGCTCCTAGTGCAGGCACAAGGAATGTAAACTTCTTGATTCATTCTTTCGGCACTTGACAAAATGTACAGATGACTCGTGACGCTTAATCCAAATAAGACTCATTCCTTTTTATCCGCTAAACTTACGCAATCCAACAGTTCAATAAGGGCTTTCACTTCCAACGACACAGTAGAGTCACATTATTATAACCACCGTGTGCAGCATGGACAGCAGCTAGATGGGCTGGGAGTGCATCAATAAGGTCCTGGTAGGTGGTCATAAGTATCTGGAGTCATGTTGGCTGCATTCCACAACTGCTGCATAGAGGAGGCTCAATAGAGTGAACACGATGATCGAGGTGGTCCCACAGATGGTCAATTGGGTTCAGATCTGGGTAAGAAGGGGGCTAGGGTCATCCTTGGAAGTCTTGGCCATGCTCTTGTTTTCTGAGGTTTCTTGCCTGCCATGCCAAATTCCATCCATTCGATGAAGCAGAAAACATGGCACATCGAAGAAGACAACTGTTTGCCAATCAGCGGAAGTCCAATTCTGATACTGCCCTGAAAATGAAAGACTTTTCTGTCGGAGCTACCTTGTTAGCAAGAGGTTGCAGTGACATCTTGGTCTCGTTCAAGACCCATACCAGTAACTTCAGCCAAAATTGATGTGTTTTACACACATCTTGTAGCCTCCTATAATTTTAGCTTCTCCACTGGAGAGTGTCAGTCCTCTTTCAATCACCTTTGTAGCCAACGTTCACCTTTCACATCAATGGCACATGGCGCTCCACAGTTTCCACATAGTTTATTTGCAATAGCGCCATTTATCCATGATACACTTTTGCCACAGCAGCGTGCAGGCAGTTTACAAACTGCATAGTTTGAGAAATACTGCCACCCTTGTCCCGAAAGCCAATAATCATCCCTTTTTGCAACAAGGGATATGTGAGCATGTAGCCTATTGCACTCCTTATATACTCAACAAGCCAGATCACAACATTTCCTTAACAAGATTCACGCTGTAGCTGGTGAAAGAAGGAAAGTAGTGGTCATAGTAATGTGACTGCGCTGTATACAGTATCTCACAAAAGTAAGTACACCCCTCACATTTTTGTATTATACATTTTCATGGGACAACACTGAAGACATGACACTTCACTACCATGTAAAGTAGTCCAAATACACTTGTTATAGACATGTAAATTTGCTGATCCCTCAAAATAACGCAACACACAGCCATCAATGTTTAAACTGCTGGCAACAAAAGGGAGTGCACCCCTTAGTAAAAATATACAAATTGTGCACAATTTGCCATTTTCCCTTTGTATCAAATGTCATATCCTCAATGTTGTCCCATGAAATGATATAGTACAATACTTACAAAAATGTGAGGGGTGCATTCACTTTTGTGAGATACAGTATATTTAAACTGGGACAATAAAGAAAATTTCATTCAGAGGAAAAAATAGCCTTTAAAGTTTAATGTATTTTATTTCTTTGTCGCTGATTTCCTGTTTTTCATCATGCAGGTTTATTTTACATTTTTACCAAAACAAGGAAATAAACCCTCCAAATAGATTTAATGATTTTTTCAAACAGCTTTTCTTAAAATAGCTTAACATTCTGTTTGGTTTTCTTTCATGTATATCAAGCTGCAATGTATATCAATACATTGCAGGACAAAAATGAGCTGTGTGTAAACATAGCAATTCCTTCCAGAAAATCTGCACCTCCCATTCACACAAGGAAATAAGAGGCTGATAAAAGTGTCCTTTTCGCCTTAAAGGAGTTGTCTCCCCACAGCATTTCAAAGAATGCATGAAAGAAATTCTCTTCACTTCCTGGTTCCAGACTAATTTTTTCATAAGCCCGTGGGTGTGCTTTTCAGTTTCTAAATTTTTGAAACAATTAGCCCTTTTCAAAAATACTAAACAGGACTTCTTATCTGATCCCAAAACAGAAGCCCCAATTACAGAGCTGTTTACTTGAGATAAATAAAGCTTTTTACTGTCTGGCACCCATGGACACTGACTGACACTGCCAACCTGTGTGATGACTCACTCTCTGTTATCTCATTGAACAAACAGCCCTGGGAGATTTGTTTACAGGTCTGTTACTGAGGGAACTGAAATAGCCAGGGAGGTAATAAATTCACTTGTATCTCTTTAGGGAAAACAGAGGAACAATGCAATATATTTGGAAAATGTCTTTATTTTGTGTTCCCTACAATTTGAAAGCTATTCTTTGTAGCGAGACAACCCCTTTAATTCGTCCAGTACATTGTTCTTATGCCATATACCCATGTATGCGCTTATCAGTACATACTGTCTGGGTGATATGTTCATACACTTTGTAGTGTACTACCCTATACTTATGGAAGGTGGCTGGATCATTCTATAAATTAAGCACTTCTCATTTTTTGTCACACCTTTTTTTTTTTCACATAGACTGTAAACTCTTACGAGCACTCACGCCTCTTGTTTGATCTGGTAATAGGTTTGTTAGTATGTAATATCTGATTCTGCTTGTACCTGTGGCCTCTGCATTGTAAAGTGGTGCAGCATATGTTGGAGCTATATAAAGATGATTATTATTATTATTATTATTATTAAATAGCGTAGTCAAACACGTTAATCTATACAGAGGTACTTACTATAAAAAGTGTGTTGTACAGTATACATTTTTGTTATTTTTCTTTAAAAAGTAGCATACACTGAGACAACTGTCATAGTCATAATCAGGAATCCCTTCAATGTGCCAGCATACCTTTTTTTAAAATTTCCAATATTATGAGACTTTGTTTTTTGTGGAACAGATTGTTTTTTTTTATGTAGATATTTTTGGTACACAAAAAGCAGACTAAAGTAATTTTTGTATTTATTTTAGTTTTTCTTTTACTTCCAAAGGGGAATTTTTAGTTTGGATTTTTGTTTTTTAGCTATATATTTTTATGCCAGTACATTTAAAACAACATATGCCATGAGAAACACCTGAAGTGCTTAAAAACCATTTTCCCTTAAAACCTGCACATATTTTCCAATATTCTTTTAACGCAGTGTGAATCTTGGCTTATGGTAAAACAAACACATTACATTATACTAAAAACCACTGTAGTCAGATATTGCAACAGAAATTCCTACAGCTTCCTGACATTCGTAATAAAATAATGCTTGGAAAAACCTATTATTTTTGGCAAACGTCTCAGCTTTGGTGAGCAGTAATTTTAATTGTTAAGTAAAATCTAGAGGAAACTAATTTCAGAGAATTTCTTTTCCAGACAATGGTTATGCCTGCTGGATATAGCTATTTTTTTCTTAGTGCCTCAACTTTGTTATACTTTAATACCATAAAAACTAACTTCACATAAAAAAATCAAATAAACTTATTTGGTTTGTTACAAAACCAAATCCCATTGCCCACATGTAAACATGTCACTCCTTTGATGCAGGATCTGCTCGGATTCCATTTCATACAGGTCAGATATGGATTAGCACCACTGAAATTGAGCTAATCAGTGTCAGAAAAGCAGCAAATCCACTGATATAATTAACATCTTATGCCAAAATCTGCAAGGAAAGGTTTGGATTTTAGATGCAGATTTCTTGATGTTTGGGCATTTTTTGCAGTGTCATGTGCACATATCCTTCCACGTGCCATTTTAAAGCTGACTTTTAGGGTCTTTTTTAATCATTTATCTCCTGTTTCCCCATAGGGAGAGATGTGTCTGTTAAACTGTGCAGATGCCACACATTGGACTCATCTTCTTCTGTGGCTGTGCCAATTTTATGTTTTTTTTTACTCTGAAACACTGTAACATTTCAGATTAGAGGCACCTTACTCAAGCAAAGGAACCTGATGCTACTTCATGCTGCCATTGTAAAATATAAAGCCATTGTAAAATACCGTTGGATTCTGTAATAAAATCCATCCAGTATTTTACAATCAGTTTTCATCTTTTACCGTGTGGTTTTTTTTGTGTGGATTTTGCGGTCATCTTTTGGTCAGCCCATTAACATTGACCTGAACGATAATCCACCATTTTCAAGTGAAATACGACAGATTACAGAAGTTTTTTCAACAGATTTCAGATTTGGAATCCGACCTTGCATGTGCTCAGTGAGCAATGCCTTACAGACAAGTCTCCATTAATAGTAGGTGCTTACCTGACCAGCTGCCTGAAGGTTGAAGCATGGTGATGCCTCGGTGTGTGGTTTGTACAGAACAGCACCAAGGAGCCAGCAAAATGAAAGAAGCAAGTCAGAGACACTGAGATAAAAGAGAGGCCGAACCTGAGTATAAAAAAAAAAAATTATGCACCAAACATAGAGAAGGTTTTTTCAAGGTACAATATATGAATAGGCAAAAAAAAAAAAAAAAAAAACTACAGAGGTCTTTTTTGTTATTTATATTGAGCTATTTACCTGGCTTGCTCCATAAGGCTACATTCACACGACAAGTATTTCAACTTGGAATCCACACAGATTCCTTCTTGGAATACTCGTCTAAAACTGAAAGTAAGTCATCCCCATAGAAAATGCACCTTGTAGTTCATACAACGTGTATTTTCAGCGGCTGGTTTTTCAGAACATGTTCATACTTTTATAATTGTTTTGCATGGAAATTTACTATTCATTTCGGTGGCAATGACTAAACACCTCTTATAAAACACACCCCAACCATTTGCATGTAGTTTTTAACGTGGATCTGCATCCAAAACCACATAGAAATGACTCGTTTGTGACTGTAAACCAAGACTAAAAAAAAACAACACTAAATCCACATGAAACACCATGTAAATACACCGTGAAAACCACGACAGAAAGCAACAAGTTTTGGAGGAAGACTTTCAGGGGGCCATTCTCAAGGTAGGTGCAGGTCCTGAAGTGGGGCCTGCACTTATTAGACATTTATAGCATAGCCTATCGATATGTCATAAATGACTGAGATGGGAACACCTCTTTAACATATTTTTTAGACATTGAATACATGTTAAAAAATGTTATGCTCCCTGTTGAAATTCCTTCAGTTAATAAGTGCTAAACTTAATTAATTAATTTTACTGTATTTGCGGGGCGTACTTAGGAGCAATTACGCGCTGAATTATACCCTGCAAATACATTGTGAAGATACCCTAATTTTAGCCTGCACACTGGTACTCCTGTACCCACTGAGTTAAATAGAGCAGTATTACAGTTCCCTGCACATCAGGTAAAGAGAAGCACCGCTGTGCTGAGAAAAAGGTAAAGACACATTAGTACCTTCATTTTTAAATTGGCAGGAGTTCTAGGGTTTTATTTCCAACCTTTCATAGGTTTATGGCATATTCTAGTGATATGCATAACAATGTGATATGGGAATACCCCAGCAAGATCCATGTAAGAAAATATCATTTCACTAATGTTTACAAGGGCCTTACCTCTGGAGATCTTAAAGCATTCTGAAATACAGCATACCCAATGATTGAGCCAGAACCTACAATACTAGAGAGAAAAAATAAAAGTATATAATATGTATTAACGTAACACCAATTGCACAGACAAAAACAATAACAATCAGAAAATGTATGTTTTCCTTTTAATGCTCTGTTCACTGTGCCAGATTTGTCACATAACAAACATAAGCAGCATCTAATGGACCTCCATGACTTATATGAAGAGAAAGAATGGTGTTGTAAAACAAGAATCGTGACAGATGCTCAATACAGCAAATGGGGCATAACTTTAAAACAAA
>JAODAL010033358.1:0-45668 GCA_025379985.1 Phyllomedusa bahiana
TAGATAGGGGCAGGGGCCCCCTCAGTAAAATTTGGAAGGTAGACAGGGCACCCCCTTCTGTAATTAAGTAGAAGACAGGGGTGTCCCCTTTGTTACGCAGTTAGCAGGAAACCCCAGTAAAAAAGGAAGGGGAAAAGGGCTGCCCCCCAATTAATTTTGGGTAAACAGGGGGGCCCCCCCCAAAAATTAGAAAAAGGGGAAAAAAAGGGGAGGGGCCCCCCCAGTAAAAAAGGGAGGTAGAACAGGGCCACCCTTTTGAAATTGGTAGATAGGGCTTCCCCCAGTATTTACGCAGTTTACCCTGGACGACCCCCAAATTAAAGGTAAACAGGGGTGCCCTCAAATTAGGAAGTAGCAGGGCTGCCCCTCAGTAAAAATTTGGAGGTAACAGGGCTGCTCCCCCTAATTAGGAAGCTAGACTGCCCCCCGATTTTTGGGGTTTAGATAGGGGTTTTCCCCCCCGTAATTTTGGAGTAGACGGGGTGCCCCCCCTTTTAAAAAAGGGAAGGGAGACAGGGCTGTCCCCCCCCCGAGTTTTCCAGTTGACATGGGCCGACCCCAGTAATAGGAAGTTTTGTCGGCTGCCCCCCCCCGTAATTTGGGAGGTAGACAGGGGGAACCCCCCCAGTAATTAGGGGAAAGGTAAAAAGGGCCATCCCTCATTTTTAGGAAGGTAGACCCCGGGCTGGGCCCCCCCCAATAAGAGGTTTAAGGAAAAAAGGGCCCCACCCCCCGTAAAGGGAAAAGGGAGACAGTGTAACGTATGTAACTTATTGTGTATCTTTGGACAAGGCGGTGGAGCTATATCCTACCAGAAGTGGCAGTTGGAGGCAAAAAAGGACAATTGGGCTAAGTCTGAAGCAGGGACAGTTGTTATGGTAACAGGGCAGCGATAAAATCAATATAAGGCCCTGTAGTTTTAGTAAAGGGCAGAGTGTGGTAAAGAGAGTGATGGAGATTGTACAAGATGTTCTGACAGGGATTTTTTCCCAAAGTCCTGTTTTTTTCCCCCCTATGGGTTTTTTTCTCGTCCCCAACAACAGGAACCAGCCGAAAAAGAAAATTTAGAGAAGGAAAGAACTGGGGAGCAGAGGGGGAGAAACTTGTCTTTTTGGCATACATGCGGAGGAAAAGTGGGGGAAAAACTTCTCCTGGTCAGTCTTTGGCTAGATAACTTAAGACCAGTACAACCCGCCAATTCTACCACCCATGAAGGATAGATCCTAAATGTATGGGTCGTTTATTTAAATGGACATCTCCAATCCTCCTTGCTTCAGGCTCTAAAGACTGTTATAATTTGATTACTGGAAGCTCTGGAAGGTTAAACAACTAACTTGAAGTACAGCTGTTGCTGCATTTAAGAAAGCTCTCCTGTTGTCCTGCCTGCATTATTCAGCTGCACCAACACCAAGGACATACTCCTGTAACACTGCCAGGCAGTGAAGGTTAACATCCACCTGACCCAGACTACTACTACCATTATCTGCAGCTTTTCCCCTAACTACAGTTTGGGTGCTCCCAGGGAATATTGAGTGTAAGAGCCACCGTGAAAAGTATATTCCTCATACAGATAGGTATGCCACTTCTTATAAAGGAATGATCTCCCTCAACGGCACCACACACAGGTCTCCAACCAGTGTATATTAGTCCAAACAAATTTGTGGGCCATTAATATAAAAAACTTCCTTTATTACATATTCGTAAAAAAACATGTGAACATCACTCTATATATTGTATAGTATGAGAGGGGTACTTATAGTTTGTTGTGGTAAACACCGTTCAACCACGAGTCCCTTGACACCAGAATCGGCACTTTATATTCCATGTCCATTAGACCAAGTTATGCCATCCATCTCATTCGTGTGGTATCCACCATTCAACGACATCTAGGGTGCATAGGTACTCACTTCAATACCCGCGTCTTGGGTTTCAGAGGAGTACCCGGAGCATATATGTTACCGATGCACTCTCAAATGTATGAGACCCTTTGATCTTAATAGGATAACCCTTCGTCGGGTGATAAATTGTGTCACCTTTAATTATTGCAGAGCAGTGTTGGCACTTACGGCACGATATAGTGCCAGCTTTCAAGGGCTTAAGGGTAGTCTGGACACATCCCTGATCTTTTGTCTTGCTAATATCAGTTGTAACTAAGGATTGGCCGATGGTTTTCCCCTTACGATAGATCCATTTTGGTGGCTTTTTAAACATAGATCCATACTTGGGGTCCGATTGTAGGATTCCCCAATACTTCTTGATAGTTTTCCTAACCAACTCTGCGTGACGATCGTATATTGAAATATATGTAAAGCCATCATCTCTCTTTTTAGCTCTAGTTCTCAATAATTCCATACGATTAAAGCACTGGACCTCCTCACTCACCTTTTCAAGCTCTGTTCTGTCATATCCTCATTCTCCAAATTTCTTAATAAGCTTATCTTTATTTTTCACATATTAATCATCCGAAGAACAGATACGTCTCGCCCGTATAAACTGGGATTTTACACGGATGAGATGGATGGCATAACTTGGTCTAGTGGACATGGAATATAAAGTGCCGATTCTGGTGTCAAGGGACTCACGGTTGAACAGTGTTTACTGCAACAAACTATAAGTATCCATCTCGTACTATACAATATATAGAGTGATGTTCACATGTTTTTTTTACGAATTTGTAATAAAGGAAGTTTTTTATATTAATGGCCCACGAATTTGTTTGAAGCATATTCCTCAGCCTCTCCTCTGCGTCACCACACAGGTTGATGATGTCATCGCGCTGCGGCCTTCAGGGAGCTGAACGGTCAGGATCAGAAGATCCTGGCTGTTCTGCCTGAGCTGCTGCCTGTACTGTGCAGGCCGCGACTGTGATCTATGTGACCCAGTGATGTGTGGTGAGGAGGGACTGCGGGGGTTCTGGTCACAGGTGCGACAGCTGCGGCTCTTCTACCTGCGCCACTGGTTGGAGCCAGAACTTGGGGTTCCAACACCAAGTGCCTCCGGTGGTGGGCACTCTGAGCCGGTGCAGCAGCTTGGACCCTGGCAACCCACCGGGTATCTGCCTGATTGGGCAGATTGCCAGTCAGGGCCTGGCTGCTCCCAATGTCCACAAATGTACCACCAGCAGACTCCGCACCCCCCTCCCTCCCCACCCCCCGTGCGTGGGGCTAGTAAGGCAGGGAAGGCTGGTGGGAAAAAAAAGGTGCAAAAAAACCTCATGTGTTACTGTTCCCCATGGGTGCCTAGTTGAATATCCAGCCGTGATGGTATCATTCAGAAGGTTGTACTGTGACCACAGATCCGGTTCTGCAGGATCTAAGTTCACTTTATAGATATTACAGGGAGTCTGGGTCTTGTGGAATAACATGGGCTCTAGAATGGGGCCACATCACATATATCTGTTATATTTCCTCAGGCCTGTGGATAGAGTACATGTGGTCCTTGGCGCTCATGACTTCCAGCACCCAGACAAATATCAGCAGGTTCTGACCATCCGGGAGTCATTCCCACATCCAGGATTTAATTTTAAAACCACCCAGAATGACATAAACCTCCTGAGGGTGAGACCTCTCTTCTATGACTGGTTTTATTTCCATACGTGCTTTGTTTTCTTCCCAGTATCAATGTATTTTCCTTCTTTTGATCCTCACAGTTGAACAGAGCAGCGAATATGACTGATGGTGTACATATTATCAGCCTTCCTATCATCGACTCCCCTGTGACTCCTGGTACTACCTGCTCCGTGGCCGGCTGGGGTTCTGTGGATGATTATGAAACCTTGCCCAAAAGCTTTAATGGAGACAGATGTGACTGTGATCAGCAATGAAGAGGGTAGATTGCGGTGGGGAAAAGAAATCTTTAGCAGCATGGTGTGCACGACGGGCCCTAGAATGCAGAAGAAAGGCGCCTGTAGAGTGAGTACTAACCTAAACTACTACTACCTAAACTTTCTCTTTTTCAAGTAATGTCTCTCTTTGGAACCATCATCCTGGAAATCCATCAGCAGACTGCAGGGCACTGGTCATGGAGCCTGTGGTCGGTCAGTGGACAGCAGATGAGAGCGGCCATAACTAGCTTGTTCTTTCTGACAATCCCAATGAACCGGTGACACTGAATGTGCAGTCTGATCCATCAACCTCATAAAGGGAAGATCTCTCTTTAGGGAGAGCGCCGAATAGGCGTGTGGAGATTCGAAATTGCCTTTTGCACTCCACGAAGCATCTGCATATCACACAGGATTATGGGAAAGGAGCTGAGAAGCTCAAGCACCCTCTATTGGATGCAACAAATCCTCAATTTGCCTTTGACCCACTGGATCTTTTGAAAGCAAAAGGGATATTTAGCCAAGCCAGCATCACCAATCTGTAGACAGCTGTTTCGGGGTGTTTTCTCCTCGTCAGTACAGAGCAGAGCGATTCTGGCTTGGCTGAAAGCAAATTGATGATTTGTTACATCCAGTAGAGGGCGCTTGAGCTTCTCAGCTCCTTTCCCATAATGCCTTGTGATATGCAGATGCTTCGTGGAGTGCAAAAGGCAATTTCGAATCTACACAAGCCTATACAGCGCTGTCCCTAAGTAGAGATCTTCCCTTTCTGAGCCACTCATTGCCTCCCACTCAGCCAAGCCAGCATCGCTCTGCTCTATACTGACGACGGGCAAATACCCCGAAACGGCTGTCTACAGATGGGTAATGCTGGCTTGGCTAAATATCCCTTTTGCGTTCCAAAGACCCAGTGGGTCAAAAGCAAACTGAGGATTTGTTACATCAAATAGAGGGCACTTGAGCTTCTCAGCTCCTTTCCCATAATGCCTTGTGACCATCAACCTCATGTTATAGCCGAGCATAAACTTGTGGGACTGAAGTAGCACGGAGCCATTGATCATGTTGATATATCTGGTCAAGGGGTTGAGTGGGATCGGGGGAAAGATGAAGAACTCCTTTTTTCATGTTGATTATAAGAAAGTGGGAGAAGAAGGTGTAAATATATGACGGACAACCTGGGAACAGTAAGATTAGGAGCACACAGAAATGTACAAGGCAGAGGACAGGTCTAGTAGGAAGAGCACAGAGTAGTGTAGAAGGCAGAGGACAGGTCTAGAAGTGGAGCACAGTGTAATGAAGAAGGCAGAGGACAGGTGTAGAAGTGGAGCACAGTGTAATGAAGAAGGCAGAAGACAGGTCTAAGAGGAGGAGCACAGAGTAATGGAAAGAGCAGAAGACAGGTCTAAGAGGAGGAACACAGAGTAATGTAGAAGGCAGAGGACAGGTATAGCAGGAGGAGCACAGAGTAATGTAGAAGGCAGAGGACAGGTCGAGAAGGTGGAGCGTAGTGTAATGGAGAAAACAGAATACAGGTCTAGGAGGAGTACTGAGCAATAAAGAAGGAAGAGGACGGGTCTAGAGGAGGAGCAAAGAGTAATAGAGAAGGCAGAGGACAGGTCTAAAAGGAGGAGCACAGTGTAATGGAGAAAGCAGGAGACAGGTCTAGGAGGAGCACAGAGTAATAAAGAAGGCAGGGACAGGTCCAGGAAGAGCACAGAGTAATAGAGAAGGTAGAGCACAGGTCTAGGAGCCAATGGGAATGTTCCCTAAAAATGGAACCCATCTTACACCTCATGCAAATGGCCCAGAGCCTGTGTGGCAGTGCATAGAGCTACATACCACATGTGATGGAGCGTGCCTTGATTTCAGCAACATCTGCATGGAATAAGACAGGAAAAATTTACTGATTTGACAATCATTGAACACATATTGTCTCCAATTGGAAAGGGGTTTGGTAACATACAAAAGTTTATGTATCCAGCCCTGGGGTCACTGGAAGGCTGTGCAGGGGGATAGGACTATAGCCGGCTTGTTGTTCACTGTCCAACAGAACCAGGACATCAAACAAATACTCTGCCCCAAATTTTTGATCCTTGTACCATATGAGAGCTACGATTCTGATTTGACATCAAACCCTCTCACCCGTATATTGTAGTCATAGCAATAATTTAAATCCTTGATGTACTGTACGTTCTAGGCAGTAAAAGAGTTAAGTCTCACCTCTGCTTCTTCTTTCCAGGGTGACTCTGGGGGCCCCCTTGTGTGCAAGGGCCGAGTTCAAGGTGTGGTGTCAAATTCTGGACGTATCTGTGGAGACCCGAACACCCCAGATATAAATACTCGAGTTTCATCCTTTTTGCCTTGGATTCGGAATGTGACCGGCAAACGCTGAGAGAAGAAGTCAGACTCTTCTCTGCTTGTTCCTCCTAGAATTCTCCTCTGCACCTTTCCCCCGCGCTGATTGCTCCTCCAGTCATTGGAGTTCTCTGTGGCTGCTGCTTCCTATTACTTTACATGTATTCCTATGCGCTGTATACACACCTTGGATACGGATTGGCTTTCATGGCCGCTCACCACAGCGGAGGCTAAAATCCTGGAGAGAAACTTCTGCCTCATTTATCAATAAAGCTTTATGCAGACGCCGCGTTCGACTCAGTCAATGTTATGGGAATTAGCGTTGATCGAACCGAGAAAAGTTAAGCTCGAGTCGAACATCTCGATTTTCTCAAACTCGAACCGAGCATTTTACTGTTCGTTCGAGTAAATGCTCGAGTTCGCCATGGCGTTCAACACGGCATTTTTATAGCTTTCACTGCCTTTCTGCACTTTTGCCGCCATCCAATCACCTTTCTGCACTTTTGGCGGCCATCCAATCACCTTTCTGTACTTTTGGCGGTCATCCAATCACCTTTCTGCACTTTTGCCGCCATCCAATCACCTTTCTGCACTTTTGGCGGCCATCCAATCACCTTTCTGTACTTTTGGCGGTCATCCAATCACCTTTCTGCACTTTTGGCGGCCATCCAATCACCTTTCTGCACTTTTGGCGGTCATCCAATCACCTTTCTGCACTTTTGGCGGCCATCCAATCACCTTTCTGCACTTTTGGCGGTCATCCAATCACCTTTCTGCACTTTTGGAGGTCATCAAATCACTTTCTGCACTTTTGCCGGTCATCCAATCACCTTTCTGCACTTTTGGCGGCCATCTAATCACCTTTCTGCACTTTTGGCGGTCATCCAATCACCTTTCTGCACTTTTAGCTCCATCCAATCACCTTTCTGCACTTTTGGTGGCCATCTAATCAGTGAAGAGCACAGAGAAGTGTCAAAAACATCATTGGTGAGGTGTAGGACCATGTTATATATATATTTCACTGTATTGTGTTCTGAACACCATTTTCAGCTCACTCTCTGTGCTGTACAGACTGCTCTCTGTCTGCTTGCTTGCATGCAGACATAAGATTTGTTAATTAGCAATTTTAGACAGGAAAAGCTGCTATTTAAATTAGTAGGTAGTTAGGGGGGTGCCAGGGGCGTTGCTAGGGTCCTAAAACATCCGGGGCCCGGGCCCTTTGTGTTAAGCTTTGTTCAGTAGGGCGGGGTTCACACTGCATTTCTCACGCCCCATTGCGAACTGCGGCATGTATTTTTACAGAGAAAAAACTGTAGCCAGCGCATCCCTCTGATATTTATTCTCCCCAGAACAGGTAATAATGAATTACCATAATGTCGGCCCGTATGTAGAGCGTATTGAAGCGCAATTACGCGCCAAAGTACGGACCGACATTACGTGGTGTGAACATACACAGTGTATTTGTGGGGCATATCTGTGCTGTAATGCGCCCAAAGTGTGCCCCGCAAATACGGTAACATCATAGCGGTGAGGGCTCTGGTTACTGATTTTCCCAGGCACACAGAACCCGCCCATAAAAATAAGTGACCTGCCACAGGGGGAGAAGTGAAAGTGGATGGGAGGTGGCCGGAGCACTGCTGAAATTACGCGCTGGACAGCGTGTACTTCCAACAGCAGACGTATAGCAGTGCGCACAAGTACGTGCCACTATATACTGTGTGTACATACCCTTAGGAAGTGTTCACATGGTATACTGCCGCATTTACTCTACACGCTGAAGTACGCTGTGCGTTTTGGAAGTGCATGCTGTTCAGGGGGGCCGGCTCCATTCACTACAATCATCAGAGGCGTGTAAGCGCCACAAAGTGACCTGTCTCTTCTCTCCCCCAGTGTACGATACGATCGCATTGTACGCCCGAGGAGACAGTCGTAATTCATAGTTCTCTATGAGAGCTATGAATTACCATAATTGTGGGGCGCATGTTGGGTGTAAAAAAGCGCAAATACGCCGCAAAAAGCACCCTGCAACACCCTCAGTCTGGCTGCGGCAGCTAAAAACATACAAAACCCTGACAAATGACAGGTATAAAAAAAAATTATATTCAAATATAATTCATCATCAGGTTGTAGTTTACATGTATAAGGGACACAACAAACAGGATTATGTTTTAGTGACGTGAATGAGGCGATATTGTGGATATGTGTGTGTATACAGTACATACACATTTACATGTACACACATACATATACACACATGTACACACGTATGTATACACACATACATGTATACACACACATACACATGTATACACACGTATACACATACACACACATGCATGCACATGTATAGAAACACACACAAGTATACACATACATATATATATATATATACACACGTATACACATACACACACACACGTATACACATGTATAGATACACACACACAAGTATACACATACACACACAAGTATACACATACACACACGTATACAAATACACACAGTTCTACACATACACACACAAGTATACACATACATACACATATATACACACGTATACACATACACATATATACACACGTATACACATACACACACACACATATACACACACATATATACATGCACAGACATATATCCATTCAGTTCACATTCATGTTGTTTCACTCCTATTATACTATCTAGCATTGGTCTCTATAGTGAGGCTACTCACTCATTTGAGACCCTTCATGATACGGGCACCTGTGGGAGCTGTTGCTGACACCATAACGAAATCACTGTAGCTGCAGGCAGGAGATGGTGTGGGACCCGGGAGCGCAGCAGGGGGCGGAGCCGAGCACTGACTGTGTGAGGCGGAACTTTCTGACTCTTGTGCTGAACTTGGCTGCAGTGCACGAAGTCAGGAACTTCAGTGAGTGAGCAGCCGGCTCCCCTCCCACCTCCTAAGTGCCCGACACCCTGGGCAGTCACCCTGCCTCCCTGCAGGCTCTTATGTACAACCCTGAGCTGTATGTGCATCCAGAGGACGGATGCACGTACAGCTAACAGATCGTCGGCTCTGCAGGCACACAGCAGCTGCCGACGATCTTAGGTTCGGGGCACAGGCAGGTTTATTCGGGGCTTGTGCCCCGAACAATACGGCCTAGTGACTCCCCTGGGGGGTACGCAGCAAGCTTAAGGAATCAAGACTTAGTTAGACAGCATTTTTTCTCTCCATAGATAGCAATAGTTAGGGAGTTTGGTATTGCTGGCTGCATCTTTTCCACACCCAGAAGCTGTTATTTGGCCAAATTTGCAGGCTCCCATAAAACCTAACTCTCATATACATGGATATATATGATACAGAGTGCTTGGGTTTGTAAGCCGAGTGCTGAGGTGGGTTTCCTGGAATACAGTGAAGTCACGGACGAGGAAAACGACTCCAACACCAGTTCAACAACAGTGTGGTTTACTAATCATTTCAGGAAAGTATGGTGAATGAATTCCCCAAACACTTGTGTACAAAGTTGTGACCGTGACCCTTGTGCTACACAGCGCTCTGCCGGAAATGTATCCTCGGGATGCACATCAAATTTACCTACCTGCGGGTTTCGGAAAGGCTGAACACCCTTTATCTGGTAATACCGTACAAAAATCAGGAACGATTGCGTGTGCTGCCATTCAAAAGCGCACTCGGGGTGTAGCACAGCAGCTTACAACTTACCCAATTCCACCCGCTATCCCCAGAAATATAAATATAATACAGATTCTCTCACATGTGGACCAGTCGCATTAATAACAGTGCTATAGCAACACCTCTACAAAATCCCGAATCAGGAAGGCGTACATGGATAAACACTTATCGCCTGAAACCAAACCTGCAGTGTACACAGGCTCTGCAGACTGTATATTACCTCCATACAGTGACCATATAGTGGTAGACACCAGTGTACACAGGCTCCATAGACTGTATATGACCTCCATACAGTGACCATATAGTGGTAGACACCAGTGTACACAAGCTCAGCAGACTGTATATTATCTCCATATAGTGACCATATAGTGGTAGACATCAGTGTACACAGGCTCTACAGACTGTATATTATCTCCATACAGTGACCATATATAGGTAGACACCAGTGTACACAGGCTCTGCTGACTGTATATTACCTCCATACAGTGACCATATAGTGGTAGACATAAGTGTACAAAGGCTCTACAGACTGTATATTATCTCCATATAGTGGCCATATAGTGGTAGACATCAGTGTACACAGGCTCTACAGACTGTAAATTATCTCCATACAGTGACCATATATAGGTAGACACCAGTGTACACAGGCTCTGCAGACTGTAAATTACCTCCATACACTGACCATATAGTGGTAGACACCAGTGTACAAAGGCTCTGCAGACTGTATATTACCTCCATACAGTGACCATATAGTGGTAGACACCAGTGTACACAGGCTCTGCAGACTGTATATTACCTTCATACAGTGACCATATAGTGGTAGCCATAAGTGTACAAAGGCTCTGCAGACTGTATATTACCTCCATACAGTGACCATATAGTGGTAGCCACCAGTGTACACAGGCTCTGCAGACTGTATATTACCTCCATACAGTGACCATATATAGGTAGACACCAGTGTACACAGGCTCTGCAGACATATAAGTGATTATGGTCTGGTGCAGTTACATCATCACAGATGATGTTTCTCTGATGAATTGTTCACATTCCCTTTTTTTCTGCATCCTGACCAGACCGCCATGATGACTTCTCCCGGTCAACACTTGTCCTTGCAGATTTGGACACAAATATCTTAGAATCTTAACTTTTCCAGCACTTCATTTCCTGCCCTCCATCTCTTTACAAACTTCTCAGAGGTGGGAAAGTGGAAAAAGGGCATAGCTTAGCCAGTTTCATAGAGGGGAGGGGAGGAACAGATGATTAACCCCCTGAAGATTGTCTAACAGCTATGGCCTGTACACTTCAGAATCATATTAACAGACCCCCATTAGATAGGTTGGTAGACCCTATGTAGGTATCTAGGTAGGTAGGCTCCAAGTAGGTAGGCAGGCAGCAGTTAGGCCACAGGTAGGTAGACAGTGCATAAGCCACAGGTAGGCAGATTGGTACTAGGTATGTAGGCAGTAGTTAGGCCACAGGCAGGGTGGACATGTCCTTATTAGGTAGATAGGTAGACAGGTCCCAGTTAGGTAGGTAGGCTACAGGCAGCAAAGTAGGCTGTTGTTAGGCCCCAGGTAGCTAGGTAGGCAGGTGGGCCACAGGTAGGCTGTAGGTGAGCCTCAAGTAGCTAGGTAGGCAGGCTATAGGTGGGCCCCACATAGGTATGTAGGTAGACAGGCTATAGATGGGCCCCAGATAGCTAGGTAGATAGCCTATAGGTGGGGCCCATATGGGCCCATACAGGTAGGCAGGCAGGGTTTCGGTAAAAATAGGGGCCCATGCTGGTAGGCAGGCAGGCAGTGTTTAGGTAGCTATAGGGGCCCATACAGGTAGACAGGCAGTGTTTAGGTAGCTATAGGGGCCCATACAGGTAGGCAGGCAATGTTTAGGTAGCTATAGGGGCCCATACAGGTAGGCAGGCAGGGTTTAGGTAGCTAAAGGGGCACAAGCAGGTAGGCAGGCAGTTTTAGGGCCCATACAGGTAGGTAGACAGAATTTAGGTAGCTATAGGGGCCGATACAGGTAGGCAGGCAGGGTTTAGGTAGCTATAGGGGCACAAACAGGTAGGCAGGCAGTTTTAGGTAGATATAGGGGCTCATACAGGTAGGTAGACATGGTTTAGAAGCTATAGGATCCATATAGGCAGGCAGGGTTTAGGTAGCTATAGGGGCCCATAAAGGTAGGCATACAGGGTTTAAGTAGCTATGGCCCCATATAGGTAGGCAGGCAGGGTTTAGGTGGCTCTTGGGGGCCATATAGGTTGGCAGACAGGGTTTAGGATCCATTAGTGTTAAAAAAAGAAATGAATAACTTACTCACCTGCCTCTCGTTTCCATGATGCGAGCTCCTGGCACTGGAGTGGACATCATGTCATTTCTTATAAATAATTTTTTCTTCTTAGATTTTCAGTAAATAGATGATAAAAAAACTATATAGGGTCTTATTTTTTATTTTTCATAAGCAGGCAAGGTAAAACTAACTAGCTGCAGCCTGATAGTATCAGGATGGGAAGGTCCATGGATAGTGGTCCCTTCTCATCCAAAAAAAAACTGCCTACAGCCATCCCAGAAGCAGATCAGCACATTGGATGGTCCAATTCTGATGGAAATCAGACTCTTCCAGGTAGATCTGGTGCTTTAGTTACTGGAGTAACAGTGTGAGGCGTTAAATAATGTAGATGTAAATAAAGTAAATATGGACATTTCTTTTTTTTTTTTTTTTTTTTAAAGACTCAATCTGGTATCCTCTGAAGATAAAAGGGGCTTTGAGGAGAAGGATGAGGGGAGCATGGTGAAGAAAAAAGCAGTCGGGCTTGATCACCTATGATGGCGGAGCTCTCCCCATTGATGCTGGCAAGTATTAACATTGCCACTATTAAGCCGTATATGGCTAGATTTAATGCCAATAATAATAATAATATTATAATAATAATAATAATAATCTTTATTTATATAGCGGCAACATATTCCGCAGCACTTTACAATATAGAAGGTAGAAGCACAGACAAACCAGACATTATATTATAAAAAAACTACTTACAAATGAGACACAAGGTGTGAGGGCCCTGCTCGCAAGAGTTTACAATCTATTAGGGTGTATGGGTGAAACAAAGGGTGAGAAGTGCTTAGTTTACAATGGTCCAGCCATGTTATATAAATATGGGGTAGTGTACATAAAGTGGATGGACCTGCCATCCCAACCATACATCTATATACAGATAAGTGCCTGTGGGTGCCAAACTGCAGGAAGTGACGAATGTGCACACTTAAAACTGTGAGGCTTGTGAGTGTGCCTGATCACATGGGGTAACATGTTCCAGAGAACTGGTGCAATAAGTGCAAAATCTTGGAGACGGGCATGGGAGGTTCGGATGAGTGAGGTGTGTAATCTCACATCAGTAGCAGAGCTGAGAGACTGGATAGGATGGTAGACAGAGATAAGGGAGGAGATGTAGGGGGGGTGCAGCACTGTGAAGAGCCTTATGGCCTTTGTTTTTCTCAGCCGTGTTGAAGCTGATATTTAGTTTTTTGAAGAAACCAAGTTGACAGATATGTTGACCTTAATGAAGGCTAGAAGAAAATGGTGGGTGGGGCCTTCCTTTTGCTCTCTTGCAGCCAAGCCATATGCTGGGGTCACTATCCTTTTTACCACAGATGTAGAATGCTTACAAGTTATTGAGCTCAAGATGGGGAGGTATCTGATCTTAAATGTTCTCATGAGAGGACAGGAACTCCGACTTATTAATATCTATGGTCCGCAAAACCCATGGGAGAGGAAATGTCTCTTCATGAGGATAAAGCCTTTCCTTTTTACGAGGCGGCAAGTCTTTTTCGGTGGGGACTTCAATACTGTCATGAGGTCCTCAGATAGGGGAGGTTCTGGAGGTGTTTCTTATGATGGCGTCATGTTGAGTAGGATAGTTAGCAAAGCTCGTCTGGAGGATGTCCACATCAGGCACACATTCCATCAGGGTAGTCATGGTAGGTTTAGAATAGACGGGCTTTATTTAAAGGAGGAGGCTATCTTGGAGCCCTTGTTGATGGTCAAGGTAGAATTCTCAGATCACTGTCTGTCTGATTTTGTTTTCTTTAAATGTTGCAGAGATGCTTCGCATGGGGATAGGTAACTGAATTTATCACTCCTGGAAGAAATAGAGATAAGATAATCCATCAAGGACTTTCTTCAGGGTCAGGTACCGCTCTTGGGCCTATGCAGCAGTAAGTCAGAGTGGTGGGAAACATTCAAAAAGAGAGCTGCAAAGTTCTTGCGCCAGACTCCTAGTCTTAGGAGTCTGAACAGGTATCGCCTGTATGAGAGTCTAAGGAGGAAACTCGAGCAGTTGATCTCCCCTGGAGGTAGCTAAGAGGAGATCTCCAGGGTGAAATCCATGCTCTAGAGACGTCAGTACGTTAGGCACATATCCTTGGTTTTTGAGAGGGACTTCGTGAAATACCACTTGCCCGACCATTATAAAAACTGTAGGATATCTGTAGGTTGTAAAATGGCAACGGGCCTAAAGGACAGTACATTACCTCTGAAAAGGTCCAGATCAGAGATCCTGGAGATCGTTAGGACCTTCTACTCGTATCTACTCGTATCTCTTGGGTTAGAGGGAACCAGATCGAGACAAGTCCTCTGCTTTCCTGACTGAAGCCGTTCCTGATCCAGGAGTAAATCTCTAACCCCGAAGGTATACAGGGAGGGTTTAGAGAAGGGGGGTTAAGGGGGGAGTGAGAGCTTTCCCCCCCAAAGACCCGGGAAAGGATGAAATTAAAAAGCGGATTTTTTCAAAAAAACCCTTTAAAAACTTTTTGGTTTTCCCCTCTGGACGCAGGTAATAAAAGAGTGGGGGGGGGGCCCCCCCCCCCCCTTTCCCGGGGATTTTCCCATAAAAGGAGGGTTGGTTGATTTATCCCGTCAAAGGGTAAAAAAATCCCAAACCCACAGTGAGAACTGGGGATCCCAAAGTGCTGCTCAATTTTGGTTCAGGAAGATCCTGAAAAATGGGATTTTCAAAAAGCTGATAAAAAACCCAAAAACCCCCTCCTTTCACTGGACCAGCATGCCCCATTTTCCCTGTCAGGGAGGGGTTGGGTTTAGAAAAAAAAAAGGGTTTTGATCAGGTTGGAACCCCATGAAAACCTCAGGGCTACTCTTTGAGAAAATGGCCCGCAGGGGTTTTCTGCTGAAAAGGGCGGGGTTTTAAAGGACTCTTGAAAGGGGGGATCTGGAGTGCAAACAGGGTTTTCCCTCTGAGCCCCCAAATTTCATTTGTTTGCCCATCGAAACCCCCTTTTTGTAGAGATTAGATTTTGGGAAATTAGAAATGATGGGAAAAAGGAAAAACAACCCGTGCCCTCCTTTAGGGTTTTTGGCTTACGGGAGACACTCAACCCCTCTTTTTTTTTCTCCGGGTGAATCAGGAAGGGGGAAAGTCAAAAAGTTTGGGAAAGGTATTCGGAAAACATTTTGGGTTCCCCAAAATCAACCCCAGGGGCCCAATGGGGGAAGGGTCTGGGTTTTAAGTCCTTAACCCCTTTTTTGCTTTTCCAAACAAAACCATGTTCTCCCCCAGGGAAAAAACAAAAAAATTTTGGGGGTTGGGTTTCGGGGGAGGGGAATTACCCAAAAGAAAAAAATGGGGAGGGACAGGCTGAATTTTAAACCACTCCGGGTGGGCCGGTGGAAAGGTTGGTCCCCTTTTACCCTGGGGAGAGAAGGTTGGCCTTTTTTTTTTAATTTTTGGGAGCGTTTTCCCATTACAGACTTTACTGTTTTCCCTTTTTCAAAGTAAAAAAAAATTTCCCCTTTTTGCCCCAAAAGTATAAAGATTTTCTTCAGTACTGTAGTAAAAAACATTCATTTATGGCATAAAGGGAGTTCCCCCTTCAAAAAAAAACAAATTTTGTCCCATTACTTAAACCGAGGATAGCTTTTTCGACAGGGTGAAAACCCAAACAAGAGGGGGGGTGACTAAATGCAGAGGAGCTCGGGGGGTTTGATATTGGGCCAAAACCTGTGGTGTTTTTTGACCAAAAACATTTAATGAAGATCAATGTGGGGGGCCTGTGGGAAAGCAGTCTCTTTCCCCTGGGGTAGTCCCCTTGTCCCGGAAAAATTTTTCCGGCCCCCACTTCCAGGAAATGGGAAATCAGTTCTTCCAAGGTAAAGTGGGTATTTTTCCCCGGGTTAGTTTTCCCGACTCGAAGATAATCCAAAATTTATGGGGTCTTTTGGGATGGTTTGGGGATAAAAAACCTCACTAGGAAACTTTTGGTGAGAGACTATTATCGTTTCCCAATTTTGAAGCCCAAATTTACCCTCATAAATGGATTGGTTACAAAAATTCGCGAAACCCCTCTCCATTCCCCGGGGTGAGGCACTTTCAGGGGCCTATTCCCCAAAATAGGTGATCCCAGGGGTGGGAAACGCCCCCCCATTAGACCTATAAAGGCATAACCCAAAAGCCAAAAAATAAAACTATGGTGGGAGTTTCCCCCTTTTCTGACATGGCCCTGAAAAAACCCCTGAAACCCCAAAACCCGGGCCCCAATGAGGGAAAAAAAAAAACACAGAGGGCCCCAAACCATGGGTGTTTTAGAACTCTAGAAATGCCCCGGTGATGTGTCTTTGTTTAGGTCAACTCCTTTTTAAATTTAAAATTAAACCCAAAATTTTATTTTGGGGAAAAATAAGGTTTACAGTGGGGCCTTTTTCATTTTTAAAAAAAAAATTTTTTTCCTTTTCACAAGGAAGATGGGAAAATCCAAACCGGGCCCATGACAGGTGGCCCTGCCCAAAAAAAGCTTTTTTCCTCTTTTTGATAAAAGGGGTCCATAAACCAGTGGGCAACAGACCTAAAGAAGACCTAAATAACTGCATTCTAAATTGGGAAATTTCCCAAAACCTCCCTGGGCAAACTTCTGCTTTAGTTATCTTGTGAATTGTTAAATGTTAGGGTGGCCAGGTGACTGGGCTGGAGGACTTTTCTTAAAAAGCCCTCAATAGGGAAATTTTATAAAAGGCCATTTCCCCAGAGCCACGTACATGAGAAACACTGTAAACCCTACGATCTTCCTAAATCCCCTTTTAATCTTTTCCCCTATAAAAAACAATGACAAGGAAAAAAAAGGTTCCGGGGAAACCCAAAAAGGAGATTTTCCCACCATCCCAAAGGGCCCCCGGGAAATTAAAGAAATTTCGTAGGTTTCCAAATTTGGTGGTTTCTCACAAAAAAACATTTGGGGGGTTTGTATTGTGAGTATTGAAGAGGCCCGGGGGCCCTTTGGAGATTTATGCTTTGGGGCCCCTCCCCCCTGTTTGTGTCCCTCCCAACCTGTTTTGGGGAAAACCCTAGGTTTAAGGCTTTGTTTACATGGGCTGATGATTTGGGGAGGGGTGGGGGAAAGGGGGGGCCAAATGTAAAAACTACCCCAAATAAGTTTCCCCAAAAGAGAGGAATTGTTTTTCTGTTGATTGGGAAAATTTTTTAGGCATAAAAAAACTTTAACCGCAAAACCGCTCTTTTACCCCAAGGAACCCTTTTCAGAGGATAATTTTTGGGATGTTTGATGTTTTTGAGCGCTGAAAAGGTCTCCTTTTAAAGCAAAAACCCAAACAACTTTTTAAAAAAAAATCCCGGCGCTCGTTCCCCCCCTTTAAACATTGTGTATAAAAACCTTTAAAATACTATGGGTGATCCCCACAGGACAGCGGGCAAAATTTTATATTTTAAATCTTTCTATCCCTTTCTCAACTGTCTTCCCTTTTTTTTGAATAAAGGGGGGCACCAAAACACTGGGGGTCGAGAGGCCCAGAGCCCATTCCAAGCTGTGCCCCGGTTTCCCCTTTTTGAAAATAAGGCAAAAATTTCCTGCGAGGATCCCTAATTTTTTCCCCAACCCGTACCCCCTGCAAATTTCAAACCCGTATATGAGCGGCAAAATGGGAAGTTATGGGTTTTTGATGCTGAATCACAGGTTGTCTGGGACAAGGGGATTTGGGTTCCGATATGTTTTTCACTCCACCCACTTTTTTTCATTAATTTTACTTGGGACAAAAATTTTCCCTTTGAGCTAAAACTTTGCAGTCCCTTTTACTAAGTGCCATGTGAAAATTTTCCTCCCAAACATTTTAAAAAGTATGGAAAAAATTCCAGGAATTTGGGAAAAAAATTTTCAACTTACTGTAAAAAAAAAGGGGAAAAGTTTTTCAAAGGGAGAAGGAAAATTTCCCATAATCAGCCAATCAGATTCAATTTTATTTTTACATGGGCCTCGAAAAAAGAGGCTTGAATTAATTGGGTTTCTATAGATGACTTTCCCTTTTCCCTCTTTCCCCTTTAAATTTCTAAAAAAATACCAATATCCCCAAATTTTTTTTTTGACCCGCAAATGGAACTTTCAAACCAAAAGTGTGTGGTGAAAAATAAAAATGTGGTTAATCACCCGCTGGTCATTAAGACTAGGATACGATGTTTGATGGTACTTTAAAGGTCTGATGTGAAACTTGGGGGCCTCTCACCCCCCTTTTAAAAATGCCCCGGAGCTGTGCAGCATTCATCATTCGGCCCCCCAGGGCATTGGTTTTCAATTTAGGGTCAAATTGTGGTGGAGCCCAAAAAAAACGTCCACTTTTTTTGCCTTTTTTGCGCCCCCTTACGTCTTCTTATCTCCCGAAAACAAAAAATGTGATGCCCCTGACACTCTAAGCCCCCAGTGGCCATTCCGTCTGAAGGGAATTTCCGCTTGAAAATTTGGCCCAAAGGCGAGGTACCCGCTGATCTTTTTTTTAAATGTTGTTTGTTCCATTTATTCCCAAAACCCCAAAAAAGTGAACAAAAAGGGTAAGGAGGGCAATTTTTCATTGATTCCCCTAAATTTTTTGGGTGATTCAGGGAAACAAAACCCCTTTTTGTGAAATTTTGCCATTTATGCAAAACCAAAACCACTGTTAAAAAGTATGTTTCAGCTACAGAGCCTATAACCCCCAAAAACCGCTTGAAAAAAAAATCAGTAAGTGTTGTAATCTTCCCTTTAAAGGGGCAAATTAAAAAGGGATTTCACGTCTGGCACCTCTGGCTGTTTTTTAAAACTAAAAGTAATTTGTTTAAAAAAATATAATTTTCCCAAAAAGTAAAAAATTTTAAAAGACATATTTTACATTTTGGTGTGTAGGGCATTTTTCATGAAAGGGGAAAAATTAAAACAATCCCCCCACTGATTGAGTAAGTTTGTCCATTACCAAAAAACCCTGAACGGGGGATAATTTTTAAGGGTAAAGGTTTAATTTTTTTATTTGAGAGATAAAATAAACCCAAAATTAAAAACCATAAATTCCCCATTTAAATTAAATTATATAAATTTATTTTGGGGGGAAATTTTTCTGGAGAAAAAAAGTTTTTTGAACCTCCCTACCAACCATTAAAAAAATTTTTGGCTCCCCCCACTAAACCGGGGAGGGCTCCTTTTAAACTACTTTAAACCTGCATTACCCGACAGCTGTTCCCCTTTCATAGTCACCTTTATAAAAGAAATCCTGTCCCAAAAGAGTCAATCAGTCAAAAACTCTAAACCTTACAAAAGGGCCCAAAACCCAAAAAGCTTTCTAAAGGATGTCGGGAAAGATCCCTAGACCTGGGACAAAGTGGAAAAGGGCCCAAAAACCATAAGTAAGACGCTGGGGGAGAAGGGAAGACTTTTTGGGGCAATAGTTTTAAAAATGGAAAGAAATTTCAAAATACTGTCAATTGCCCTTCAATCGGGGGCCCCAAACAAAATTTCACCTCGTGGGAAAACCTGATCAAGGGGAAGGTGAGAGGGTCAGCCCCAAAAATAAAGGGGAAATTGTTAAATAACTCAAGGCAGATGGGACCCACATCACGAAGAAAAACATTTGGGAAAAACATTACGCCCTAATTTGGGTTTTAAAAAACCTGCATGCCTGCAAAGTCCCCCGGCTTCTGGAAATGGGCTAAATTTCCCGGCCAACCATTTACCAAAAAATAGTGGGAGATATCAGTGTACAAACCCCCAACCCCAAAAGTGGAAAAATCCCAGGGAAAAAAGGGCTAAAACTTAAAATTTTTTTAATTAAATTAGATACAAAAAAATATAAATAAATAACCTACCAAAAAGACTACCCTACCACTTCCTTTAAAAAACCTAACCAAATTGAGGGGAAAATTTTTGCCCTGATAAGGGCGTCCCCAAACACGACCCCCCAACCCTCAAAAAACTACAAACCCCACAGCTAACACAAGTACTAATTAGGAAAATAATATATCCTATAATATTTTAAAAAGTTTTTTAAAAACTCAATCCCATCAAAAATCATGGGACCAAAAAAATCCCGGGAAAGAATTTTAAGGTGTATGGCCCGACACAATAGCCCCTTGAAACCTACAGGGCAAAAAAAAATCTGGATAAAAGTAACCCTAAAACAAAAAATTGCCCTTTAGGGTTCAACCCCTAGGTATCAAATACATTTTTAAAAGCAAAAAAATTTAAACCAAAACCCCTTAAAAACATGGGCAAAAAGATGCCAGATTTAAAAATTTTTCGGTGTAAACCCCGGGCCAATAGCCCCCCCCCGTAATTCCCCCAGGAGCAAAAAGGGAAAGCTAAATTTCAATATCCAAAACCCCCAACAATAAAATTGGGGGTTCCCCAAACCCCGAACATCCAAAACCTTCCCAATGCGTTTCCCCCCCCAAAATATCGAGGTTTATCAGGGAAAAAAAATGTACAGAAAAACTCAAAAATTTTTACACATAAAGCAGTTTATGATAAATCACGACCCCGGGTGTATGGACATTGAGTGATGAAAAAGGGAAGTCCCTAAGTAATGGACGCAGGGTCTTTTGTGTCCACTTTAAAAAAGGAAAAGGGAAAGGGGGGGGGGGGGGGGGTAAAAACAAAAAAAAAAAGGGGACAAGACCAAAAAAGATTTTAAATATAAAACCCCTAATTGAAAAGGGTATACCCGATGTCCAAATTTTTCATAGGTAAACAAAAAAAAGCCCTGTGTTTCCCGCGTCTCAAAAGATTGTCTGCCATTGGGCCCGCCGGGGAAAAATGCAGAATTTTGCCCCCATAGGGAAACCCTATAAAAACACCCGCAGCCCAAAAACAGCGCACGGGCAAAAACTTAAGGCCGAAGTGCAAAGGGTCTGTACGGGGGCATGCGCGAGGGAAGAATCCCCCAATTTGCAAGATTAAACCCAAAACAAATAAGGAAGGGAAAGTGTTGCCCTACTTTTCCCCGGCGGCCCCATACCCATTTAAAGGGTAGGAATACCAATGAGGAAAAGATTTCTATATTGAAAACTGGGAATGATCCCCCCAAAAAAAAAGAGGGAAATTTTTTTTGGTTTAAAAAAAAGCAAATATATTTAGAGCTACAGGCATACTAGAATGTCTGCCTGTATATAGACATTTTGATATTACCTATGTCTGTAATATTGCCTACTAAAGACTAAAGAACATCTGCAAAAAAAAAAAAGGGGGAATTCAAAAAAAATAAAATTTATAAAAATGGTCCCTCAAAAAAAATTTCCTTTTTAAACAGAAAAAAGAAATCATATATTTAATTAATGATAAAAAGATATAACAAAAAATTTTTAAATTAACAAACCCGGACCAATACTAAATAAAATGAAGTAAATTAAAAGTCGTTAAACCCTTTTTGGGTTTTAAGGGGCCTTCAAAAAGGGTTTAGATCCAACGTGCTTCACGCTGGGAAAATTTGCGGTCGAAGCCTCCCCCCCTTCTAAATGTGATTTTAAAACCCCTCAAAATTGAAAAAGACAATGCTAAGGGGGTTAGCCCTATGACGGAATTCTTGTGCGTCCCAAACCGAAGTGTCACGTTGAGGGTTTAAAATCTCTTACATTTTTAAAAAATTTTTCGACTCAAAAAATCACTTTTTGGTTTTCCAATATACAAAATAAAAACTACATAAACACTGATAGATTATGCCCCTTGTTTTTGGGAAAATTAGCATAATCTTGAAATATAAAAAAACAAAGCCCTGATAAAGCATCTAAAACTCTTTGAGACATTAAAAAAAGTAACAAGCCTTACACCCCACCACACTGAAATTTCCCCACATTTTCCTTGATGAAAAACCCAATTTGTTAACCCCTTAAATAAATATGGGAAAAAATGTCCCACCAACCCCAATACCCCTTCCCTCTTTCTAAAGGGATCCCTTGGCCCCGTGGTTCCCCCCCCAATAAATTTGAAAACAAAATTAGAGTTGGGGAAAAACCAAAAAAATTCCAAATTGGTCCCAACCCCCCCCAAACCCCCCCCAAGATTCCTCACAATGTCCGTAAGGTAACCTTCACTTTTCTCTAATAAAAAATTTTATCTTATCCGGGCCAATAAAAAGTTCTAAAAGGGTTTTTTTTTTTTTACCCAAACGTTGCGGGAAAATTTTTTTAGTCATTCCCCCAACCCCCCCCTGATTTTAAAAGTTTCCTTTTTCCCCCGGTAAATTTTTTTACCTCGGAAAAAAACCCCTTGGGGCGGATAAAGTTTAAGGGGGGTTGGGGGCCCCCTTAAAACCACCAAGGCCACCCGTAAGACCCGGATCGGCAAAGTCTTTTGGAAAAGGGAAAAAGTGTCCCCCGGGTTTCCTTTTAAAAACGTGGGGTTACCCCCAAAAAGGGTCGTTACCCGAATACGTAGGAAATTGAAATGATATGAGAATTTTTTAAATCAGAAGCAAAAATGCACTTAAAAGATGGTTTTGAAACCGGGGGTTTACCCAAAAAAAAGGGCCCTTTCAGAACCCTTTTTAATTATGCCCTGATAACGATAAAAAAATCTTTTTTGAGAAAACGGGAGGGGGAGCCTTCCCCCAGGGACATTGTGAAAAATAAAATTGGGAAAACCTTTGAGGGTTTTCTGCGCCCACAGTTTTGTGTTTAAATTTAAAAAATTTTTGGGCCTATCCTCAAGCGGGGATTAAGATATTTCAAAAATTTATTGAACCCGTCCAAGCATCCCCTTTAAAAGGGGGGCAAGAGTATTGGAGTTTTTGTTGGGTACTTTTTAAACCTTTTTTTCATTTCCTAGGTCTCAAAAAAATTGGGTTGTCATAAAGGGGAAATGTGGGAAACTTTCATGTTGGGGGGATGAAAAGGCTTTTTTCCTTCTTTAATGTTAAAAAGGAGTTTAAAGTTGAAATTTATCAGGGCGTTGTTTGATTTTGCAAGATTATTTTAAATTGAAAAAAGCAAAAGGGCATAATCTATCAGTGTTCATGTAGTTGTCCTTTTTGTATATTGGAAAGCCCCAAAAACGGGGAATTTTTGAAGTGCTTTTTGGGGAACATGAAAGGAGATATAAACCCAAAGGGGACATTCGGGTTGGCACGTCACATGTTTTCCCGTACATAGGACTAAAAACCCCCCTTAGCATTGTCTTTTTAAAATTGTTGAGGTTGTAAAATCATAAGTGAGGGGGGGGAAAACCCTTCCCCAAACCGCAAAGTACCCAACAGCGTAAAGAAAGTTTGGACTTAATTTTCAGAAGACTCTTAAACCCCAAGAAGGTCCCAACGCCCTTTTTATCATTTTACTTCATTAATTTAGTATTGGGTTTCCCGGTAGTCTTTTAAAAATTTTTTGTTTTATATCTTTATTCATTAATAAAATATTTTTGTATTTTTTATCTTTTAAAAATGGTTATTTTTGTGGGGGACCATTTTAAAATTTTAGTTTTTGGGAATTCCCCTTTTTTTTTTTGCAGATGTTCTTTAGTCTTTAGTAGGCAATTTCAGACTTTGGTTTAATTTTAAAAATGTCATAAAAGGGCAGACATTCTTTTTTATGCCTGTAGTCTAAATAAAATTTGCTCTTTTTTTAACCTTTAAATTATCCCTCTTTCTTCGGGGGTTTTAATTTGCGGTTATATTTAGTTCTGTGGTCTTTTGGTTTTTCCCTTAGCCTTGATGGGAAATGTGCACGCCCTTGGGTAGTTTTGGAAAAACACTTTACCCTTTTTTGTCTTTTTTAAAATCTTGCTTTTTTCCCGGGATTCTTCCCTCGCGCAGGCGCAGTACAGAATTTTGGCCCACGAAACGGCCTTAAGTTTTGGGGTTCCCGTGCGCTTTTTCTTGGCGGCTTTTGTTTTTTTATATGGTTGTTATGGCGGCCTTAAATCCCCGCGACTTTTTCCCGGGCGGCCCCCAATGCGCGGGAAAACCCTTTTGAGACGCTGGAAACACATGTTTGTTTGTTTCCCTATGATAATGGACATTGTTTTTTCTTTGTAAAATTAGGGGGTTACTATTTAAAACCCCTTTTTCTGTGTTTTTGCTCACTTGTCAAACCACCTTTTGGGGACTGTCCTTTTTTACCAGTGGACCGGGGATCCTGCTGACATTATTTTTGGGACTCTCCCCTTTCATAAATCTATGTACCTTTTTCTTTCGGGGTCGGTGAGTTTATCAAAAATGCTATATGTGTAAAATTTTTTTGATTTTTTTTCTGTACATTTTTTTTCCCTGATAAAACCAAAAAATTTTTCCTTGGGGGGAAAGGAAGGGTTTTGGGAAAAGGTTTTGGTTGTTCGGGGTTTTGGCCCCTTCCAATATATTGTTGTTTTGGGAAATATTGTTCTAGCATCCTTTTTTGCTCCTGTAGGTTTTCCCGGGGGTATTTGTCCGGTATACCCCCTGACATTTTTTCATCTGGAAAATCTATTGCCCTATAAATTTTTGATGGGTTTGATTTTTTTTTTTGGCATTTAAATTTGTATTTGATACCTATGGTTTTTACCCCCAAGCATTTTTTGTGTAGGGGTTTCCCGTATCCCGCATATCTTTTTTACCCCGTTTGGGTTAAAGGGCTATTTTTGTCTGCCATTTTTCCTTACATTCTTTTCATCCAGCAACTATTGTTTTCCCCTGATGTTTGATGGGGGGTTGAGTTTAAACTAACATTTTAAAACTATTGGAGTATATTATTTTCCTAAATTTGTACCTTGTTTAAACTGGGAGTTGTAGGGTGAGGTTTGTTTGGAAGGTTCGTGTTTGGGGACGCCCTTATCAGGGCGATTTTTTTCCCTCAAATTTTTTGGTTAGGTTGTATTGACAGTGGGAGGGATAGTTTTTTTTGGGTTGGTTAGTATATTTTATTTTTTTTTATTTTAATGTTAATTTAATTAAAATTAAGTTTTAGTCATTTTTCCCCCAGGATTTTTAACCCCTTTTGTGGTTTGGTGTTTTGTAATTATTTTGGTATATTCCCGGGTTATTTTCCCGAGTAGATTTTCTCCGTCTACCCTTTTCAAAGTGGGGGTCTTTGTGGTTTTTTTTTTGTTAACCCTTTTTGGCCCCTCTTTTAGCGGGGCCCTTTCCCTTTTTTATTTAAAATTTTTAATTATATCCTTTTTTTGCAAACCGGCCCTTTTCATGGCACATATTTCTGTTTTTAAAATTTGATAGCATGGTTAGCTGAAGCGGAAGGGGTTTCTTCTCAGAAAAAGGGAGTATATTTGCTCTCAGAGAGGTGAAGCCCTCACAAAATTTCAAATTTTTAAAAAAAACTAAATTTTTAACTATAGGCAATATAAAAAATCTTGGGGAAAAAAAAAATCTTAGAAAACTATGTAAAAAAAAAAACCCATAGTCCCCAAAGGGCCCTACGCAAAACCTTTTTGTCCCCGGCCCAGAGATTTTAAAAAACCCTGGGTTGGAATAGTGGTGGGAAAAGGAAGACACCCCCTCACCCCTATTAAGATTTATGGCTTTTTTGATAGACGAAGAAAAAAAATTTTTTGGAAAAAAATAACATAAAACCCCCTAAAAGGGAAACAGCAAAAAGAATTTTTAAAAATTTTAAGGGGGAGCCTAAAATTTAATAAAAAAAGAAATGGGAATTGAAGAATGTATGAAAATTTTTGGGCAGAAAACCATTTAAAAGAAAAGAAAACCCCACCCACCAGTTTTTTAGGGGATTGTGTAAAATTTCGTGAGAATGGGGGAATTCTATTTGAGAATAAAAGCCCCCTTCCCCAATCCCAACTTTTTAAACAGACCGTTCCTGGGACCCTGATCTGTTGATACAAAATCTAAAAGGGGTCAAAATAAAACATTCATTAGATCTCAACATCGCACGAGAAAATTTTTCTGAAAATTGATTTTGAGGGGAAAACCAAAACAAGAAAAAAAGGAAAAGGGGAAGGGGGGAGGGGAAAAACTGAAAACCCTCGCAAAAAGATTTTTAAAAATTTTTCGTAAAAATTTTAAGTACCCTTTATTTTTCCGGGTTACCCGGCCCATTGAACCTCTAAAGATTTCCCCCCAAAAATTAAAGGAAGCCCAACCGGCCCCCATTACCAAACCCTTTTAAAAATTTTCCCCCCCCATCTAAAGCCCCCCATTCTTTTTGTTTAAAAAAATTTTTTTTTTTAATTTTTTTTTTGGAAAAAACAAAAATGGGATAGTAACTTAAAAAAAACCCATTGATTGAAGTGGTTTGAAAACAAAATTAAAATTTTGTGGAAAAGGATTCCTTCCTGATTCTGAAAATGGTTTTGAGGTGAGGTCTCTCATTTGTAAAAAACCCGATCCCTTAATATTTTGGAGTGGATCAAAGTATCCCCCTTTTTTCCCAGAAGGCTGAAAGGGAAAAAAATTTTTTAAAATTTTAAGTTAAAAATAGAGAATGTATGAGATGGGAAATTCGAAAAAAAAGGACCTGGGGGGAGTTCAGTCATTGGTGGGGTTTTAATAGAGGAAAAAGGGAAAAAGATAGATCTCGGGGTTTCCCTTTTCCCTCATGCCGTCCAAAAAATATTAAAATGCCACCCAGTCATGGGGTGATAATATTTTATTGTTCGTCCAGATGGTAGGGGGATGGTATCGAGAAGATTAAAAGTGGGGGGGAGAGTGACTAACTATGTTTAACTTTCCGAAGGGGATGAAAATGAGGCCCTTATGAACCTTGAGAAAGTTATTAAATTTTTGTCATTAAGTATTGACAAAGGTGGGGTTTAAAAAAATTTTTTATTCTTAATTACCCCGATTATAAAAATATTTTGTTTGATTTTATCCCTTTAATGATAACAAAAGGGTTTTGGAATACTTAGGAATTGGGCCCTACGAAAAAATTTTTGGGTGAAATTAAATACTTCCTTTATGAGGCCTATCTTTTAATTTAATTTTATACTAAAAGAATACCAATTTATGTTACCTAAGTTTCCACGTATCTTTCTTTTTTTTGGGCCCTTAAAAGGGACCTTCAAAGGGTTAAACCCCTTTTTAAAAAGCAGACTATTTTTCTCCGGTTTAGGAAAAATTTTCCCCAAAAAAAAGTTATATGTGGATCAGTTTTTAGGTCCTTTGTCATCTCTCTCCCTTTATTTCATTAAGGGGGTAAAAACAACTTCTATTGAAAATTTTTAGGAATATTAGGTATCTGGTAAATTTTTTTTGGGTTGGGTTTAATTTTATGTTGAGGCCTTTTATAGCTCCCTTTTTTTTCCCATGAAAAAAAGGACTGGATGGTGTTGGGTAATTTGTTTGGGGTTTTTCATCGGGGGGCTCTTTAAAGACCTCGTTATTAGGCTGCTTGATTTTATTTTTAACACCCCAATTTTTTTCTTTTTAAAGGGAAGTAAATTCCACCGCCCCAGGGGAAAAACTAAAGGGGAGCCCAGTTGCCAAAACCCCCCTTTGAAAACCTTGCTTCCCGGGCCCGGGGGGAGGTTTTGTCGTTTTTTCCGACAAATATAAGATAATTGGGGTCGTAGTGTATTTGGGGCCGATACATTGATGAAAATCTTTTTACTCTGGACGGGTTTAAAAATTTTCCCTTTTGTTCTTTTGTGGGTTTATCTCAAATTTAATTTATTTAGGCCCGAGGTTTACCCATGAGATTGGGGCTCTTCGGAAATTATCTTTTTGGAATTTGAAAATCACTAAGGGTGCCAATGGGGCCCCTTTTTTACCCCTAGCCCACCGTAAGGGCCAAGGCTGGTAAGTTTTATTTTGGGGGGGGAAAAGTGCCCCACCCCCGGGTTTCCCTTAAAACGTTTGGTATCCCAAAGGGCCCGTACAAACCCCAATAAAAAAGGAAAATTTTAATGATATGAGAAAAATTTTTTAAAACAGAAGCAGGTTTCACCCCAAAAAGAAAGGGTTTCTGCAAACGGGGGTACCCTAAAAAGGTCCTTTCAGGGAAACTTTAATTTTTGGCCCGTGGGTAACGATAGAAAAATCTTTTTTGAGGAAAACGTTGGGGGTGGAGCCCCTTTAAAAGAATTGTGAGAATTCCCTTGGGAAATTTGATGGGGTCTGCGGGGCACAAATTCCCTGAAATTTAAATTTAAAAACTTTTGGCCTCCCTCAAGCGCGGATTAAGGTTTTTTCAGAAATTATTGACCCCCGGCCAAGGATCACCTTTTGAAAAGGGCCCAAGGAAAAATTTGGGGATATGTTGGTACAAAACCCTTTTTTTATTCCTAGGTCTCAAACAACTTTGGGGGGGAAACCAAGGGGGCTGTGGGTACTTTAGAAAAGTGGTGGGGTGTAAGGCCTTTTTTCTTCATTAATGTCTCAAAGAGTTTCAGAAAGCATTTCATCAGGGCCCTGTTTTGTTTTGCAAGATTATGCAAAATTTCCAAAAAAACAAGGGTAAAAACTATCAGGGGTTCATGTTAGTTGTCCCCTTTATGTTTATTGGAAAAGACAAACCCGGAAATTTGACGTCGCATTTTTGGAAAATTGTAGGAGATATAAACCATCCCAAAAAGGGCATTCGGGGGCACGTCACATGAATTGTAAAATAGGATTAAACCCCCTTTTGCTTGTCTTTTTCAATTGTTGAGGTTGTAAAAATCAGTGAGGGGGGAGACTTGACCGCAAATTTCTCCAGCGTGAACAAAGTTGGAAACTAAACCCTTTTGGGAAAACCCCTTAAACCCGAAAAGGGCTCAACGGGCTATTTATCATTTAACCCTTTTTTCATTTAGTATTGGGGCCGGGGTCTTTTTGAAATTTTTGGGTTTTTTAAACATATATCATTTAAAATTTTTAAAATATGTATTTTCTTTTTCTGTTAAAATTTGGGATTTTTTGTGGGGACCCAGTTTTAATTTTTGTATTTGAATTCCCCTTTTTTTTTGCAGTTTTTCTTTAGTTTTAGTAAAGGTATATTACGACTTTGGTAAAATCAATATTTTCCTAATAAAGGCAGGGAATTTTAGTAGGGCCCGTAAACTCTAAATATTTTTGCTCTTATTTTTTCCAAAAAAAAAATTTCCCTTTTATCTTCGGGGGAAAACATTTCAGTTCCCCTTATAGTATCTGTTTGGATAAATTTTGGGAAATTTCCCGCCTCTTGATGGGTTTGTGCACGCCTGGGTTTGCATTGGGAAAACCACTTTTTCCCTTTTTTGTCCCTTTTTTTAAACTTTCCCTTTTTGCGGGATTCTTCCCCCCGCGCCCCCATGCGCCGTACAGAAAATTTGGGAGGGACGGCCTTAAGTGTTGGGCCCCCTGGGGCTGTTTTGGGGTGCTGGTGTTTTTTTTTGGTTGCCCCATGGCGGCTAAAACCCACGCGAGTTTTTCCCCCGGCGGGGATTTCGCAGACAAAACTTTTGAGGACGCTGGAAACACCCTGCCCCTTTTTTTGGTTTCACTATGATAAAAGGACATTTTGTATATCATTTTCAATTTAAGGGGTTCTTTTTTAAATTTTTTTTTTGTGTCTTTCTCACTTTTCTACCACCTTTTGGGTGTCCTTTTGTTCCCGTGGGGGCACAGAGATCCCGCTGCTTTATTAGGACTCTGCCTTTCCATAACTCCCATTAATACCCCATGTGGGGTCGTTGAGTTTTATTTATAATGCTATATGTGTTAAAATTTTTTGAGTTTTTCTGTACATTTTTTTTTTCCCCTGATGAACCCCCAGATATTCCCTTTAGGGGGAAAGCGTCGGAAGGTATTTGGGTGTTCAGGGTTGGACCTTTCCCAATTTTTATTGTTGGGGTTGGATATTTGTATCTAGCCAAATTCCCCTTTTTCTCCTGTAGGATTTTCAAAAGGGGTTTTTTTGTGTCGGGATAAAACCTGAAAATTTTTTCATCTGGAAACTATTGCCCTATGATGTTTGATGGGGTTTGAATTTTTTTTTTTGCATTTGAAATTTATTTGATTTCCATGGTTGTACCCAAGCAATTTTTTGTGTTTTGGTTACTGTAAAACCCGCAATAAACTTTTGCACCTGTAGGAAAACAAGGGCTATTGTGTCTGCCCTTTCCCTTTTAATTTTTCACCGCATCCATTTTCCCCATATGTTTTTTGGGGTTTTAGTATATCTAAAATTTTAAAACTTTTAGGGGTTATTTTTTTCCTAATTAGTAACCCTTTTTTAGCTGTAGTTTTTTAGGGGGAGGGGGTTTGGAGGTTTGGGGTATGGGGAAAGCCTTATCTGGGCGATTTTTTCCCTTTAATTTTTGGGTTTGGTTTGTATTTAAGTGGTAGGGAAAAGGTTTTTTTTTTTGGTTTGGGAAATTTTATATTTTTTGTATTAAAGCTAATTAAATTTAAAAAAATTTTTAAATTTTTTGTCATTTTTCCTAGGATTTTAAAACCCTTTTTTGGTTTGGTGTTTTGTAATTATTTTGGTTTTTTCCAGGGTTATTTATTTCCCGAGTTGATTTTTCCCCCTCTACCTTATTCTAAGTGGAAAACTTTGTGGGTTTTTTTTTGTATCAGGGGTACTAAAGGTCGCAGGGTTTTTTATTACCGCCATGCCCAAACACCCTATAGGGGAGCTACCCGTGTAATCAGGCTCTGCAGAAATGTAAAATTAAAAAAAATAAAGTGACCAAAAATAGTGGTAGATTTCCCCCTGTAAACAGGCTCTGCAGAATTTTATATTACCTACATTCGGACCCTTTGTGGTAAATACCCGTGTTTCACAGGTCTGAAAAATGTTTATTACCCCCATACCCGCCTGTATATTACCCCCCTTTCAGTGACCATTTGTGGTAGGGCACCCGTTTTCACAGGGGTCTGCAAAACTGTATTTACACCTACCCGTGACCATATAGTGATAGACACCAGTGTTTCACAGGCACGGGAGAGTGTTAAAATTTCCTTTAAAACAGTGAAATTTTAGGGGGAGAAAAAGTGTAGAAAGGCCCCTGCAAAAGGGGTATATTTAAACCCCCAAAAGTGGCCCATTTTTGTGGGAGACACCAGTGTACACGGCTTGCAGGAAAATGTATATTAAACCCCAAAACAGTGACCAAAAATAATCGTAACGGGAAATCCTTTCAGCTGTTTTTTCAGTGAGAAACCCGCCCTAAATGTAGGGAAATTTTAGTTTAACCCCCAATTCCCCCGTTTTTTTAAACATTTGAAAATTTTCTCCCTTCCTTTTACCCCCTCCACCCCCCGCAACGATTCCTGGGTGCTGATCGGGTTAAAACCCCGACAGCTGGGGGCCCGTTGAAGAATTCCCTTTGCCAAATATGTTTAACCCCATCTATTACTTTCTTTCCCCATTTTTTATAGAATGCCTGACTGGTGTATAAGCAAGCGTTGCCCATTCGTGGCAAGTACTCTAAATATTGGACTGCATGAAAAAGTAACATGTAAAAACGTTAAAAAATATAAAAAAAATAATTAAATTTTCAAAAGTTCAAATGCTTTCCTCCTTCTGCCATTTTATAAATAAAAAAATTAAGAAAGTTATCCACATTAATTGTATTGCTGCTTCCGGAAAAGTCCAATCAATTAAAATAGCTTTTTTACTGTAGAAGAAAAAAAAATCCAAACACCAGAATTTTTTTTTTGGTCATTTCATGTCTCCTAACCATTGGATTAAAAAGATGATCAAAAAGTGACATATTCACATCTACTGTAAATGATACCAATAACAGAACACGTCAGCCCGCAAAAAAGAATCCTGAATCGGGTCGATGGGTGTTTGTAAGAACAAAAAGTTATTGGTGCAGAAAAATGGCGCAAGAGCAAAAGTTAGATTTAGAGTAAAAATAGACTTTAGATTTTTTTAAAGTACTCTTAAAACTTGAAAAACTAAAACTTTTCCCTTGTTCCAGTATCACTGAATCGTAGCGACCTGCAGAAATACAGATAACACAATAAAAACAACATTAAAAACTAATTTTAGAAAAGGCCCCTCCCCACCCAGTCTATGTAGATTGAAAAATAAAAACAAAATGAAAAGCCATAAAATTATGACCCAGTGGCAGGAAGGGAGTTAAAAAATATGGTTTATTACCTAAAGGGGAACGTAAAAATAAAAAATAATTATTTGTACGTGCAAAAACCATTTATGAGTTTTTCTCAGTAAGTGGACACACTTGGCAGATTAATGGCGCTGCTCTGAGGGGGTCAAATAATAAGTCATTTAAATTGTTGAATTAAACCGCACAATTAAAGGTGAATGTATAGAAAGCAAATACAATGTGGAAAACATTTTAGAAAAAATTATTTTAAAATATTTCAAGTTAAAATATTTCTCATTATCTGGCAGGAAACCTTCAAGGTGTCGTTTCCACGCTATAGATCCTTTACTGAAATTCCTAAGAATGCATAAAACAATTTCCCGTTAACATCACAGGATCTGACGAAAAACCCTAATATACATAGACCCTCAGCCCTTCAGTGTTCAGGCATCCTCACCGGTCACATCCTTCTGGCTCCACTGTATTCAACAAGCCCATGACCCCTCTCTCTCCTGATGGGACCGCCTCGTGCGCGGCTGCACATCTCAGGTGAGGGTTCTGAATGCTCTGATGTTTTATTTCAGGTAACGTTTGTTCATTGTATCATTATCTTGTACATACAACATCCAAGTAACTTTGTATTGGTTTTATGTTACAAAAATGTTTCTTCTCACTGTCACCGGGTTCAGACGTTGGACACCTTAAGTTGATCTAGGCAACACAGGAGGCCACTTTATGTTGAACCTGCAAAATGTCGCAAAATAAAGCTTCTGGGAGGGGAAAGATGCAGCCAGCAATACCCAAACTCCCTTACTCTTTATTGTTATGGAGAGGAAAAAATGCTATCTTAACTAACGAGAGCAGTCTTAGTTACAGTTAAGAGAGTGAGCTGAAAATGGAGTTCAAAAGGCAATACAGTGATATATATACAAAACATGGTCATGTATTTTAGCGGGCCACTGAGTGCCCTATACCTCAGCGATGACGTTTCTTGACATTCTCTGTGGTCTGCATTGCATTGGAGGGCCGCCAAAAGTGCAGGACTGGTGATTGGATGGCCACAAAGTAAAATGCAGAAAGGTGATTGGATTGGCGCCAACAAAAAGTGCAGAATACCTTGATGTAATATTAAACTGAAAATGCGTGTACGACTAGAACTCTTCTCGAATGAAACAGTAAAATGTTCGGTTTGGTGTCGAGTCTAAAATTTGAGATCGGTTCTACTCGAATTTAACTTTTCTCGACGGTTCGATCAACACTACCCATGGGTATGTTTAATGGGGAATGAACCTCTAAAGGATTACTTCTGGTTCAAGAAAATAAAGTTGTTATAATTTGTTTTGTATAATGAATCAATGTTGTAGCATTTTGTCATTCATATTTTTGGTTTGTTAAATTTCTTACGGCTTTGGAGACTCTTCATGGAGGATTGGATTTTTAATGGAGGAAAGAGCAAGGCTGTATTACTTACATTAAGAAGTATTGTCATATTACTTTATAGGTTAATCCCTTGTTACATAAAGTGTTGGCAATATCCTAGCACATACAGATATTATGGTGTATGGAGGCTCAACCAGTGGGACCCTCACAGTCTGGGAATTGATGGGCCCCGAAAGTACTGGTTTAGCAATGTGTCCCCCTGCCAGCCATGATCTGACACACATCATTCGTTACATGCAAGTGGAATGGGCACAGCCTGGCGATTCACTGTAAAGATTGTGGGTCAGGGGGAGCATCTCTGGAGCAGGGAACATTTTGAACAGGCATCCTCAACTGGGCCTCCAGCTGTTGGGAATAACTACCAAACTCCCATCAGATTATATATAATGCATGATGGGAGTTGTAGTTTTCTAACAGTGGGAAGGGGGCCGCAGTTGAGGATGCATGATTTAGATGGATCTGCAAGGGCCTCAAACCCTGGACCCTTTATTGTCAAGATCATTGAGGGTCAGAGGTTGGTACACATGAAAGCGCGGTGTATCCTATAGAGAGAAAATAAACCTTTAAGGAAAATACAGTTTTCTTCTTTGTATACTGAAACAATGTAAACATTCCCCAATATTTTCTGTATCTCATTCTTATAGTTTCTGTTGATCTCTACTTGTTAGATGTTAGTAGAAATTGTTTTATTGTCGTTCCAGAGGATAAGGCTATGTCTACACAGCAGAGGTTTTATGTTTTTTTTTTTATAGTATTTTGAAACTACTAAAAAAAATCCAATGGAAAAATGTACACATAGAATTTAAAAAAAAAAAAAATCACCTGTAGTCTTTTTCTTCTGCTGTTTTTGGGCGCTGGTGGTTTAGGAAACTTGCTGTAAAATCCAACGGCGTCCAGAGGAAAAATTTACACAGAAGTTTTGTAACCACTGTGAGGGTTTGGGGCAATCTTTTGTCACATTTTCTGGCGCATTTCCATTGACTAATAACCATTCAAAAAACATCCATAAAACTTGCTAAAAAAAAAAATGCCCAAAAAACTAAAACGCCCAAAAAAAAGATTTTTTTGGCTGTTTTTGACAAGAACTTGACAAAAACTCACGTTTTATGAATGGCTTTAGGATTTTGTTTTATGTGAGTTTTTGTCTCAGAGGTGAGGGCTCGGTACAAGACACCGCTCAGATACCTGGACTGTAACACGACCAGGACAGATTGTAACCACTGGAGGTAATCAACCCCCTATCTATAAGATCTATTGACCCCGAAAACATGAGGTAAAAAACACATTGCCTGCCTCCGTGCTTGGTCTTTAACTTTTCCTAATAACCTCTGAACCCTCATTTCTTGGCCCAAATGTAAAGCAGTTACAAATAGCATCTTTCCTCTCTGGAGGAACCATGTTCCTGTCACGGAGTGATGCTGTGTCTCTGTAGTCCTCTCCGTCGGTGCACTAGTAATTCCAGCAAACCCACCGGTAGGCCTTCATTGCTATCACTTTACTATCACAGAAAAAAAAAACCCCAATATAAAACATCAAATGTTTATTATGCAAAATATTAATAAATCTCATAAAGAACTAATCCCTCTTTTTATCGGATAAACAATAACTTATGATAGTATCAATAATAAATATATGCTTTAAGAAAAAAAAAAAAGCACAGCTTACACAACAACAGCAATAAGCTCCACTTTCGATAATAGGGCCACTTCCAACATTCCCAAACAGGTTAATGTGGTCCTAAAGGAAAAAAGACCACTCCAAAAATAAGGCCCTTGTAAAGTGTTATACTTTTCTTGCTGCCACCCTATCAGACCTCTACAGTCTTATGGGGTATCGCCCTGATGAGGACGGGCCCCATCAAACTAGTAGTGACCAAGGGTCTCCCTAGTATTTCCCCTCTAATGAGGGTAATGGGCCCAAAGTCTATCAAGCAAAAAAAGAGAGGACTTGGTATTCTCCGATTGCATCTTCCCCTATTCAGGTTCACCAGGGGCTAGTAGAACTCTCATGATAGACATAAAGATATACTGCGCCACGATGAAAGAGGAGTCCCCAAATAACAAGGGAGACCATCTTTATACATTACACCTCCTATAATTCAGCATTGTAAACAAGAACTACCTGAATAAATGTCTCCCAACATGATACCTCAAAACTATGTTCAGATGCAAAACACCAATGAGCCCACAGCGTCCGGATATCCTAACTGCGCCTTGATTAACACGGACGTATCAAAACACTCCGTGAAGCCAGCATCCGGATCTCTAACTGCGCATGCCCCTGGATGCAAGTTCTCAGTCTCCAATATATCCTAACTGCGCACGCCCTGGCTTGTGCCCTTTACTAATATCAGGTTCTATACACATGTCACGGTTATTTTTTGTATTGGATCCCATTCACATTACCTTAACGGCTAGGGTCGCGGTCCAAAACCGGTGTCTGGTGCGAGATTCTCTAATGGCGCATGGCCCATCCCAGAGAGACCAAATAATTGTCAAGTAAAGCATATTGTTCAACAAAGCAATGATTAAACACATACCCATCCCCTCAATACCAGCGTATCACTAACTACACAAGGGTCACAGCTATTTACAACACGATCATTTAAGTATAACGATAACCAGCATATGTGTATTTAACAAAAAAATATAATAAGTAGGAGATCATTAAAAGTGACCATATAAATGAATTAACATAAAAAAAAAGATTTGTTTAAGAATATGCTGAAAAAATAAAAAAAAAGGGTTATATACAAGCAAAGGGGAAAACCAAAACTTTGGTTCAACTCCCTTGCACAAATTTGATTGTGAAAAAATAAAATTGGGAAGTACATGCTAACTTCAGGTCAGATAACTCCAGTACAACTAAACACAAGTATTATCTCTTAGATACATAGTCCAAATCTAGGAGCAATTGAAAAACAAAAATTTCTCTCAAAGGGGAAACATCCCAAACTGCAAGGATTCATTTTCATTAAGTCCACCAGGTGACTTACTGATCTTAATTGTTAAAACCTTTGGGTTTCTTTTCTCAAATTCTAACATCCAAATTACCACCAGGGGGTGATGGTCCCGCCTATGGACGTACTTTAATAACATAAAAAATTTGAGACAAACTGGATCACCCTCATGCACTTTCAAAACAGGATTGGCGCTGCGATCGCTGTTTCCCCTCCTATTGCGACATCCACCTAGGTGTCCCCCACCACTCAGGCGAGTTGACGAGTGGTTTACTACGTAGATAGAGGGAAAACTACATACTTATAGGGTATAACGAGACCTGTCTGATTTTACCCAATTTGAAAAAGTCCCTAAGGGAAATATTCTACCACCTCTGATCTTTAAAATTGAACTTTGGTCTATCAATGGAGCAGGCACACAGTTATCCCCACCTCTAAAATCTTCCTTATTGGTCTCTTCCCAACCAATGATTTTCATTCTCTCTTAGGACGAATATAGTGGCTTCTGCACCAGCCTATCCCTCAATGATCTTCCCCACACATGATATCTAAAGGTTTTTTGGGACTGTATTTCAGAAAGTAGATATCTGATTGTAAAATACTAGAATCTTTCCATAGATCTCTCTCATCTCTTTGGTTTTTCATCCAAATGTGCTACAATCACCTAAACTACAGCCACTTCTTTCTTCCTGTTATCTTTTTGGTACAAGCAGCTTTTGAACGTTCTTGTCTTCTTGCATTACTCAAAGGTTTCCCTCTAACCTCTAATGGCGTAACCCACGGCGAGGACAAAAAAACGTTGATCTAAGTCACCGTTCTTGTTTGAAAACAACTGTTTTCATGGGAACATTTAGTCCTTACCTCAAAAATTTCCACGGGGTATGCCTACTCTTTAACGTAGTTGGATGCATGACTACTCCAATGAACTAGCAGATTATTTGATTGCTGTGGGTGTTTCCTAAAAAATGTGGTACTTTAACAGCACCCATTATAGGTCTCCGCACCCTCAACATGAAGCACGAACAAGGACAACTTAACGCGCGCGCGCCGTTTTAAATGGTTAAAAAATTCAAACCTATGTCGGTTTATTCAACCTGAACAAAATTCGGACAAAAGTTTCACTGGAGCGTTCACATAGGACCAAACAATAATCATCCTTATGAAACAACTCCAGAACAAGATCTTAGATTGTCTACTCCTCAGGTCTCTCACAAAAAAAACACTCATTCATCCCACCAGCCCAAGGTAGTGATTTAGACATATGTGGGAGCACACAGGCTCCCCATTGCCATCGCCCCCATGAGCTGGGTGGGAAACGATTTCTGGAGGTCAAATAGAAAATAGTTATGATGGAGAATATAAATCCAACAGGCATATCACCGGAATGCACTCGTTCTCTTGTATTGCTAACCCCAGCTACTGTCAACATACCCATATTCAATGGCAGCTAAACCCTATGTATGCCTGTATAACACACTAATACAAACTTCTCAACATCATAGATGCTAGAATGGTTTATCATTCAATAGTCATACAATCCATCTTAATCAACAGGTCCTGAGGTATCCTGGGATGTAAGAGGCGGTTAAAGCCGTAAATACAAATTTCTAAGCACTAGTCATCAACTATAAATGCTTGCATTCTGAGATAGAGGAATTTATCCCTTGACACTAATTGGGCCCGCCCTTAGTGGATTCAATCTTTATGGATTGCCGCTCGCTCACCAACATACCATGCTTCCTAGTGCCTTGTCTTCACAACCTTACATAACAGAGGAGACACCACACACCATAGCGTTATAAAGAGAAGTAATGCTCCAGATAAGCGGGAAACACAAATATTTACTGAAAAGACAGAATAGCCACCAAGGGCCCTATTTAACTACTTTGTGTGACGTCCTATGTGGCAGCTGCAGCTGTTTCTAATCGCATTCTAAATAATTCTGTCCTTCTTTTGCATCTTTTTGTGTGAATAGGGGCGCACAGGATCGTTGGAGGTCAAGAAGCCAAAGCCCATTCCAGGCCGTACATGGTTTCTCTACAATCCAATGGGCGCCATTTCTGCGGAGGATCCCTAATCTATCCCGACTGGGTTCTCACTGCCGCACATTGCATGAGAAACAAGTAAGAGACAATGCAGGCTGTATATAAATCTGGATAATTAGCGGCAGAATAAAAAAGATCTAGAGGACCAATCTCAGGTTGGTCTGCGTGAGAGGGAATGGATCCGCTATGTTATGATCCACTGCTAATTCCATTGGTTTCTACATGTACAACACTTTTCTTTAGCGCTAATCTCTGCAGATCCATGTACATAGCGCTGCGTGTCTGAGCGTCATTTACACTGTGACATTATCCTCCATAACATTAAGGAGTGTGGTACAATTCCAGGAATTTGGCAGTGATTACAACTTACATATAAGGGGGAGAGTTATCACAACCGAGAGGAGGGACAGAGGAAGGAGGAGTTTGCCCAATAGCAGCCAATTCTGATTCTTTCTTTTCTAATTTTTACATGATCCTCTGCCTAAAGTAAGAGCTGGGAATCTGATTTGGGTTACTCGGGGTGACTGCTCACTTTCTCCTTTGTATTAGTTCTTAATAAATTCTCACCAGTGTGCTTGTCTCAGGTGACCCAAAATGAGACCAATACTTGCCAACCCTCCTGACTGTGCCTAGAGACTCATGGAACCAGATGGCCTTTTTTTAAAACAAACTCTCTCCAGAGTTGGGCACTTCAGTGGCATGCTGACACTAACCTCACTTTTGCCTCAGTACCCAATACTCCTGGGGTGACTGAGGAAGGTAGGTTTCATCACAAAAACGGACCTCTACATGTTCATGGTCTGCTTCTAGGGCAGCGTGGTGCCTTGGGTTTTTTTATGGATGGGAAAAGCCCCATAATCCAATTGCACCTTCCCATCTTGGTATTATCAGCCTGCAGCTGTTGGTTTTACCTTGACTGATTATGGAAAATGGGGGGAGGAGGGGAAATTTAACCCAAGTTAAATTTTTCACAAAATTATTATGTTTTTAACATCTTAATGGCCCCATTCACATACTGTTTTCACCCACCTCCTCCCCCCATTAGTGGTATCATGTTGGGATTACTATAAATACTGTAAGGGGGCATTGACTTCCTACTATCAGGGGGGGAACTGTAATCCTAATGTGCCCCTAGTTTGAAACCACTGTCCCACGTCTTCAGCACTGCGAGACACAACGTGCTATGGTCGGACCTCAATTCTATGTCACAGCGCAGAAGAAGACAGAAGAAAACAGTACAGGTTAGAGGCCACCACAGTTCATGGGCACAGACTAGAAATGTAGGTAATTAAGGCTCCTCAGTATGTGTTACAGTTTCACTTCAAGTAGCGTTGATCGATGATGGGTATATATGAGTCCCCATTAGGTTATCTCCTTCAGTGGGTAAGTTGACAGGCTCCCGAGCTCACTAGAACGCAGATATGTATATAAAGGTCCTCCCAGTAGTCTTGAGAGGATATATGGTCTCCATTAGGTACCTAATACATTTACTCTCTTCAGTAGGTTGTTAGGTATATAGGTGAGTATAAATATGGCCGCCACAGTATAGCTTTTGTGATATGGGGCCCTCCTTAGGTAGGCTTTAATGGGCCCCCTTTAAGTCGGTAGCGCTACATTACATCCCCTCCCCCCCCCCCAGTAGTTAGGCAGTATAAAACAGGACTTCTTCCAGTTATTAGGTAGGTATAAAGAACGAACCTGCAATTAATGAGGGGGGGTAGGTTGACATGGTAACAGGGCAGGGTTTAAAATCAATATAAGGCCCTGCTAGTTTTAGTGGAGGGGCAGTAGTGGTGGTAAGGAGAGTGATGGTGAATTGTACAAGATGTATCTGACAAAATAGTTCCCCTAGAGTCCCTGTTGGGATCTAGTGAATATAGTTTTGAAGCAGCGGTCTTCATATTTCTCGTCCTGGAACAGAGGAACCAGCCAGGAACACTGAATTATGAGAGATGAACGAGACAGGCGTAAAGCACTTGAGCAGGGTTTATCTTGGTTTTGTTCGGCGAGACATGCTGAGGATTGTGAGTAAAAGGAACTGTTCCCACCTGGGTCAGTCATTGGCTATTAGATAACTTAAGTACCAGCAGACTCACCACATTCTACTGACCATGAGAAAAATACCTAAAATGCTACTAAGTCACTAATACTTGAATGGGCCATCTCCAATCCTCCTTGCTGCAGGCTTTTAAGACTGTTTGCAATTTCATTACTGGAAAAGGAAGGTTCTGCGCAGCGTTAAACATCTAACTTAGAAAGATGAAGCTTTTGCTTTATTTAAGATAACTCTCACTGTTGTTCTGCCTGCAATTATATCAGCTGCTCCAACACCAAGGGACATACTCCTGTAAACACCACCAGCAGTTGAATGTTAAACACTCCACCCGACACCCAGATACTACTACATTAACTGCTGCTTTTCTCCCCTATCTACAGTGTGAATGCTCCACAGGGAGTATTGATGGTTTGAGGGACCGTCGTGACTAATGTCTATTCCTCAGCCTCTCCTCTCGGTCACCACAGAGTTGATGCGCGCGTCAGAGCGGTCTTGGCCCTTCAGGGAGTGAAGCGGTCAGGATTAGAACGATCTTGGCTCGCCTTCGGCTCTTGAAACTTTACTGCCTGTACCGTGCAGGCGCTGGCTGTGTCTATGTGACCCAGCTCGATATGTGATGAGGGAGGGTACGTTCTGCGGGAGATGAGATTCTGGTCACAGGATGAACGCCTGCGGGCTCCTCTACCTACTCCAAATGAATGGGAGCCTAGAGAACTTGGGGCCCACCAGGGGGAATCAACATGGTCCCCGAGAGTGGTTCGGGTACTCTGAGCGGGACGCTAGCAGCATGTAGACCCACTGCAATCTCCACCGGGTTCTGACCTGGTTTTGTGCATATTGCCCCAGTCAGGGCATGGCTCGCTCACAATGTCTCCACCAATGTGCAGGGCGCCACACCTCCCTCCCTCCCCACTACCCGTTCTTGGCGGGTTAGGGAGGCAGGAAAGGGATGGTGGAAAAAAAAAACATAGAGTGCAAAAAATAATGGTTACTTACTGCCTCCCCCACGGGTGCTAGTGAATATCCAGCCTGTTGGGCTGTGATTGAGAACGGCTTTGTACTGTGGACTGCAGATCCAGTTCCTCAGGAATCTCACGGTTATTTCTAGATGTGAAGGGAGGTCTGGGTCTTGTGGAATAATATGGGCTCTAGAATGGGGGCCACCAATCACATAATATCTGTCATATTTCTCAGGTCTGTGAATACAGTACGTGTGGTCCTTGGGTGGCTATGGACCTCCTGCACCCCAGGACATTTATAGCAGGTTCTGGACCATCCGGGTGTAATCCCCAATCCAGGCTACCAATCCTACAAACATTCCAGAATGGACACGCTCAACCCTCCTGAGGGTGACGGTCTCTATTCTATAACTTTTTTTTTTGTCATAGCTGTTTTATTTTCTTTCCCGGTTATAATATATTTTTCCTCTTTTGATCCTGCACAGTTGAACAGTGCGGTAATATAAATGGGGTTGCTACTTATTATCAGCCTCTCCTATCATTGACTCCCCCTGTGACTCCCGGGTGTGCTACTATGCTCCTGGCCCGGTGAGGGTTATGTGGATGATTACCGAACTGAGTGTGCCCAGAGTTTAATCGGAGACAGATGTGACTGTGATAGCAATTGAAGATTGTAGGCGATTGTTTGGAAAAAAGAAAAGCGTTAACTGCATGGTGTGCAACGGATGGGGCCTGTAAGATAGAAGAAGAAAGGGCGCATCTGCAGAACATGTGTGTGCTAATCCTAAACTACTACATACACTTTACCTATTTCAAGTAATGTCCCTCTTTGGGACTGATATCCTCAGCAGACTGTCAGGGCACTGGTCATGGGGGTGCCTGTGGTGTGGTCGGTTCAGTGGACGGGCAGATTGAGAGTGACCATAACTAGCGAGTGGTTACCTGACATCCGATGAACTCGGTGACATGAATGTTACCTCTGATCTAGTAATGTTAGAAGGCACGAGGCCAGGTCAGGGGGAAGATCACCAGAGTAATGGAATAGGCAGGAGCGAGGAAGGTCTAGGAGGTGGAACACAGAGTAATTAGAAGGCAGAGCGGCAGGTCTATGAGGAGGAGAGACAAGAGTAATTATAGAAGGCAGAGGACAGGTCCTGGAGCGGGGGCACAGAGTAATATAGAGGCAGAGGGACAGGTCTAGGGCAGGAGGAAAACAGGAGTTTATATAGAAGGCAGAGGACAGGTTCTAGGAGGAGGAGCCAGAGTAATATAGAAGGGAGGGACGGGTTTTGGAGGAGGGCCAGAGTAAAAAATAAAAGGGCGAGGAAAGGCCCAGGGGAGGAGCCGAGTAAATAAAAGGGCAGAGGACAGGTCTAGGAGAAGGAACACAGAGTAGTGCTAAGAAGTTTTGCAGCTATTAAGTCATTAGTGACTTTAGTTATTGTAGGGACGATGAGGTGGTTGGGCATTGATGGTAAAACGTTCTCCCTTTGTTCAAGACATTTTTAACCGTGGGAGCAGCAGATGGGGATTTTGGGCTAAAATGGGTCAAGGGATGTTTTTTTGAGGCCCATCGGTCCTTTTGACCTGCCCACCACCTCATCCCCAAACCTAAGTCCTTGATAACCCCACCCAAACCCCATCTCCTCAACCCTTTCTCCCCACTGGCATTTTTCCTTTTCTTTCAAAGATGTAGCTATACCCCTATAGTCACCCCCTGTAAGGGTTTTCTAAAAGCACCTCCATTTTTCTGTCCCTGGGAATGTTCTCAAAAAAAGGAGCCCATTTTACACTTATGCAGGGCCCCAGAGGCTGTTTGGCAGTGCAAGAGCTCTGAAACATACCACATTTTTGTAGAGGGCCTTTTTTCCCCTAACAGGGAAAAGACAGGAAAAATTATGATATGAAAATCATTGAGGCTTCATCCCCAATTTGGGAAGGGGGTTTGAAACATACAAAAAGTTTGTGTATTACCCCGGGGGTAAAATAGAAGGCTGTCCGGTGGATGGAAATATAGCCGACATTTGTTCATGCCCAAACAAACCGGGACATCAAACAATTTTCTCCCCCCCAAAATTTTTGGCTTTGAACCCTCGCCTTATTGTGCATAGAAATTTTTTAAAATCCTTGTTTTACTGTCGTTCTTGAAAAAAGAGTTAAGTCTCACCTTGCTTCTTTCTAGGGTGATTTGGGGGGCCCCCTTGTGTGCAAGGGCCGAGTTCATGGTGGGGTGCCCCTTCGGGGCGTCTTGGGGAGCCCAAAACACCCCGATATAAATTCTGAGTCTTAACTTCCTCCCTTGGATTCGGGTGTGCCGGCAACGTTGAGAGAAAAGTTAAAGCTTCTCGCTTGTTCCTTCTTGAATTCTCCTTGCACCTTTCCCCCGCGTCATTGCTCCTCCTCTTTGGGAGCCTTGTGGCTGTGCCCCCTATTACTTTACATGTTTCCATGTGCTGTTAAACCCCTCGGATAGGTTTGGGCTTTCTGGCCGCAGCACGGGGAAACTAAAACCCTGGGGGAAATTCTGACTCATTAAAAAAAAAAAGCTTTATAAAAGGACTGGGGTTCGACTCAGTCACTTTGTGGAACCAAAACCATTTTATGTGAAGCTGCAGACTGAATAAAAACTTACTCACGGGGTTCCCCCGGCTTGTCCCTTATTATTAGTGTAGCTTTTTGGGCTTGGGGTTTGGACTTCCCCCCCGCCATCCTTAAAAACTGTGCAGTTCCAAAAAAACCCAAAACCCAAAAAGGGCTAAGTGCTACATGAAAATTTTACATAAGCAAAAAAGAAAATTTTTTAAAGGTTTTTTTCCGATTGGTTTTAAAAAACATGTGGGGGTCAAAAATTGATGCTTTCTATATAAATTTGCTCTGTTGTTTTTTCCTTTTGGTCGGGAATTAAAAGGGTTTTTCTTCATACTCATAAAGTTTTTCTGGTTACCGACCTCCTTCTCTCCTTGTCTCTTTCTCTTATTTATAGAAAAAAAAAGGGAGAAACCACAGATAGTTGGTTGTGCAATGTTTCGGAAAAACTTCAATATGCGCAGTTCTGTTAGAATTCCTTTTCCCACTACATTTGCATATCAATGATCTACCATTATTTTGTTACTCCCCATATGAAACATCTGTTACCAGTTATAAATAAAAACAAATTTAAAAAACCCTTGTTTAGACTGTTCGGGAAAAGGCTCAAAGGGACCCTCCAAACCCGTTTGCGGTTTCCAAATTTATACTATTTTTAAATTAAAACATATGCATGAATGAAAAAAGAGCTGGACAAGGTGTCAAGGAAAACTCAATTTTTTTACAAAAATAACTTTTAATACGATTTCTAAACCAAAATCTATCTAAATCGTTTTTTAAAAACATGTCCTATCTAATTTCCCCCCACTTATCCCCAAATAGACCCAATAATCTCCGATAAGGACGGCCTAGTCTTTGTGGTCACCCTATTAAGTCACTTTTTGTCCCTACAAAAAACCAAAAATATTTGCATATTATATCTCTTACAGTGTTTAAGGATATATCAAAACAAAATCCCAAAACAGTTATATTATTTATATAAAATCCCATATAAAAATACTCAAGGTCACAGTCCATGATATGAATACTGCAATTTTTTTTTTAAACTAGGGAATTTTTATTCTTTGTCCGTGTAGGGAACAAAAGTACATTTTTTTCCCGATCATTTCGATACATCAAAACCCTTTTCCTCGACACGTTCCCCCCTCCTATTATAGGGGTTTATAGGGGATCTCTATGGGAGTCACACTGACTCAAGATAGTATCTCCTTGATAAGCTGTATCTTGTGTCCCTTTTCCCGTCTTAAAAAAAGTTACAATTTGCCGCCCCCAGGTGTCTCACCCCTCGGGTCTTCAAAAAGCTGCTGCGCATGCGCCCCGGGATTGGACGGGCATGACAACCGCCCGTCCAGCCACGCCACGTCGATTTCCCCGGCCTTGAGTTTTTTTTCTGCGCGTGCGTTGGCGGAGAGCGGACCATGCACCCCACGTCAACGCGCTTTCGCCCAACATTCGGGTACATTTCCACGCGATGGGCCCGGGTCATTACTTCCGGAATCTACCCCGTTCTCAAGGTGTTTTAAAAAGGGAGATTTTACACCACCACCGCAGGTGGAAACCC